>CABHPH010126813.1:6782-24154 GCA_902168325.1 Peromyscus nudipes
GAAAGAAAGAAAGAAAGAAAGAAAGAAAGAAAGAAAGAAAGAAAGAAGCTTTAATCCCTGCACTCAGGAGTAAAGGGCAAGGGGATCTCTGCGAATTCCAGGGTAGCCTGTTCTTCATAGTGAGTTTCAGGCCAGCCAGGGCTACATAGTGAGACCCTGTTTCAAGACAGAAAGAAATTCTCCTCAAATTGAAAAGAGGAGAAAGAGCCGGGTGGTGGTGGTACACGCCTTTACTCCCAGTATTCGGGAGGCAGAGGCAAGAGGATCTCTATGAGTTCAAGTCCAGCCTGGTCTACAGAACCAGTTCTAGGACAGCCAAAGCTACACAGAGAAACCCTGTCTCAACACCCCTCCCCCTCCAAAAAAAGAATAGAAAGAACCAAATCTGGGACTTTAATTATTTGTGCTCAGTGAAGGGTCAGATCTATAAAATGCCTTTGAGCTCCAAAATAGTGTTTGAATTCCATATTGTGTTGTATTCTTTGATTTCAGAAAAGTGTCCACTGATACTTGTTTGGAGTTTTGATGATGTTCATGTTGTGATACAAATGTCTTTCTCACTTGGTACTTAGTGTCTAAGTCCATCTTGCCTCCATCTACCATTTGGAACAGACCATGGGTGCATCTGTAGGTTTCAGTATAGTAGTTTAGTTTAGCAAAGAATTATGTATATGAGCTTAATAGAGAAGACTGAGAAAGAGAAGATGGGACATTCTCTAAAAAGTGATCTTGGAAACAGTTTCAAAATCTATTTATATTTCTGAAGGCTGCCAATTAGTAATGATTTAATCCAAGCAAGATTTGTGAGGAATAGTGGGAAGGTTTGAAGTGAAGGACAGTCCTCTCCAGCTCTATTATTGGAGTACTTGTCTTTTGTTGTGTGTTGTGGGGAGGGGTTATATATGTATGCTAGAGACTGAACACAAGGCCTGTGGGCTAATAATGCTCTGCCAGTGAACATCATCATCAGACCTTAGTTTCAACATATAATTTTGTATCTATAATGTATAGCAAGGTCTCACTGTGTAGTGCAGAAATTAGATAGTGGTATGGCCAAATGCTGGAATGATGGGCATATGCCAAAATGCCCACTTTGTGTGTGTGTGTGTGTGTGTGTGTGTGTGTGTGTGTGTGTACATGCACACACATGCATGTGTTCACTGGGACTAAACCTAGAGCCTCGATTTGTGATAGGTAAGTGTTCTACCACTGAAAGCTACATTTCCAACCTGTTGCTGTACAATGGAATAAGTGAGGTGCTTCATAATAATACTAATACTTGAACTGGGCATCGTGGTGCACACCTTTAATCTCAGCACCTGGGAAGTCAGAACAGACTGATTTCTGCGAGTTTGAGGCCAGTCTGGCCTACATAGCAAGTTCCAGACCAGCCAGAGCTATATAGTGAAACTCTGTATCAAAATAATAATGATGATAATAACGATGCTAGGATCCTACCCTTAGAGATTTTGAATTTATTCTAGCCTTGAGATTGCTTTCCTTTTTCTTTTTTCCAGTGTTTGTGATTAGACTCAGGGCCTCATGAGGTCTAGGTATGTGCTCTACTATTGAGTTATAGCCCCAGCCCAAGACATTAGTACATCCTAAAGCTCTAAAGGTAATCCTAATATTAGTAAAGGCTGAGAGCCACTGTTTAGATACACCACCCTGCTGCTCAGGCCCTATGTGGTTTTGACTGTGTTCTTCCCAACCATTCTCTTCCAAGCCTGAAGCAGTTTATCAGGGCACCAGGATTTTTGTTTATTTTTCATATAGTGTCTTTTATAGTTCAGGCTAGCCATCAACTTGTGATGGGGTCAATGAGGATAATCTTATTAGGATTACAGGTGTGTGCTTGGTTTATGCTGGGGATTGAACTCAGGGTTTTGTGCCTGCTTGGCATGCACCCTACCTACCAACTGAAGTACACCTCCAGTCCCTGGGCACTAGGTTTAAAAGAAAAGCTATCTGGTTTTTTGTTGTTGTTGTTGTTGTTTGCTTTGTTTTATTTTGTGGGTTTGTTTTTACTTATTTATTTTCAGATTTTATTTTATTTATTTTTGGTTTTTTGGAGACCAGGTTTCTCTGTGAAGCCCTGGCTGTCCTGGAACTCATTCAGTAGACCAGGGTGGCCTCAAACTCAGAGATATCTGCCTGCCTCTGCCTCCCAGGTGCTGGGATTAGAGGGGTGCACCACATCCAGCATTGGTTTATTTTGTTTGTTTGTTTATTTATTTATTTATTTATTTATTTGTTTGTTTGTTTATTTATTTATTGTCATTTAGGCTCTTTGTAAATTTGAACAAGCATGTGCAGGTCTACGCCCATCACAGACTTTGCCTGTGATCTAGGACAGCTGATTTCACATTTTCTGCCATCCAGGTATATCGTTACCAGCTCAGCATGTCCCTGTGTTTTGTGACTTTAGCTTTGTTTGCATAAGAATCTTGCTCCCTTTTTCAGGCTAGGCATCGAGTGTAAAAGGCGCTGAGAAGCAGATAGTTCCTCTTACAGGTGGCTGCTGCGACATCACCTTTCACCAGGGACTAAATTTACCTTAAAGAGCGTAGATCAAATGACACATCAGAAAGCACATTTCATTAAAAAGCAAGAAAGGGGACACTGTTTCCCAGGAGGAGAAGAAAAGAAAAGGGTTTCTTTCCTTGTCCAAGGACTTGACAGGACAGCAACTGAGTATCAAATGTTCAGTGCTAATTAACAAATGCTAGGTAGAAAGTCTCCACCTGATTTCTTCTCTCTGACCTGAGGGCAAAGAACAAATGGCAGGGAGGAGCCACCCAGGCCTCTTTCTCCAGCGTTAGGATGTGCTTGGGGAGCCCTGGCCAGGAGCCAAAGTCCTGAATGCTGCTCCGCTGAATTACTCTGTGAACTTGGAAACGTCACTTAACCTCTGCGAGCTTCGGTTTCCTTATCTGTAAAACTAAAGCATTCTGCACTTACCTGCGTCTAGGACTAACTGAAACAGGCTCCTCCATTTGCAAATGCCAGGTCTAAAAAGAACAGAGCCCATCCGCTCCAGTGCTCTGCTTCACAAGGTTAAAATCATTGAGATTATCTGAAGTTTTAAAACATAACACTGTAAGTTGTTTTCATTTTTTTTTTTTTTTTTTTTTTTTTGGTTTTTCGAGACAGGGACTCACTTGGTAGCCCAGGCTAGCCTCGAACTCACAGAGATCTGCCTGGCTCTGCCTCCCGAGTGCTGGGATTAAAGGCGTGCGCCACCACCGCCCGGCTGTTTTCAATTTATAAAGATAGTAGTTTTGTTTTGTTTTTTTAAGACAGGGTCTCACTGTATAACCCCAGCTGGTCTGGAGCTCCCTATGTAGACCAGGTTGGCCTCTAACAGAGATGAGTCTGCTTCTGCCTCCTGAGTGTGCATCAGCATTGTCAACTATTCACTAAAATTTTGACTAGACTGGGTCACCTGACCCTCCCACCCCCTACCTCACCCCAGAAAAAGACTCTAACCTAGACATGTCAATGATATTGCAGAGAAATTAACAAGACTGAGGGATGAGGGGTAAGGATGTAGCTCAGTGGTAGAGTTCTTGCCTAGCATTCATGGGGTCCTGGGTTCAAGCCCCACAATGGTGCAGGAGTGCAGTGGGGCAAAGCCAGCCTTAGCTACAGGAGACCCTATGTAAAAAAAACCAACCAACAAAAAGATGTTATTATAGTGTGTGTTTATTTTAGGTTATCTTATTATTAAAAATGTAAATTCTCTAGTCCATAATATTTAAGGCTCTTCACATTTAAGTTTCTCATTTATATTCTTTTTTTGGGGGAAAGTCCCACATAGGTTAATACTACTTTCTAGCATTTTCTAGTGGGCATACAGCTCAGTGGTGGGACACTTGGTACAAGGTTTGTCTCCAGTACCACAAAAAGAGAAAGAAAAAAAAAGACAACAACAAAAAACGGTTTTCAATTTTTCTGCTTTCAAAATATTTCTCTGATAAAGATAGTGTATGTAAAATAGTGTATCTTTATAAAAAGGGAGATGGTGGCTCACGCCTTTAACCCCAGCCCTTAGGGGTAGGGAGCAGCTGGGTATTTGAGGAAGAGACAGGAAGGTTGGGAGCTTACCACTAGAATCTGCTACACCAGCCAGCCTGGGTTACGTGAGACCAGATCTCAAAAACAAACAATAATGAGGAAGCCAGTCATGGGGAAGGTGGGGAGCACATACTTATAGGCCTAGCATTTGGGGAGCTGAAATAGCGGGGGTTGCTGAGTTCAAAGTCAGCCTGAGCTACATAGTAGGACCACGTTTCAAAAAAATTTAAAACAGCCGGGCAGTGGTGGCGCACGCCTTTAATCCCAGCACTCGGGAGGCAGAGCCAGGCGGATCTCTGTGAGTTCGAGGCCAGCCTGGGCTACCAAGTGAGTTCCAGGAAAGGCGCAAAGCTACACAGCGAAACCCTGTCTCGAAAAACCAAAAAAAAAAAAAAAAAAATTAAAATAAATAAAAGGACAATATGAGTTTATTGATGACCACCACCAAACCACAAATCCAAGACCTGAGATCACTTTTTACATGTAAAAATAAAGGATTTTAGGAAGTGATTTCAAGGAAGAAAAGGAATACAGAGTACCTGGTTTGAGGCACCTTATCCCCACTTTCTCTTACTAGAAGGCAGGCCCCGGTGGAGGTGAGAAGGTGTCAGTCTTGTCTAGGAATTCAGATCTGGTTGGGGCTGTTAGGGGCTTTGGACTCTGAGCTGAAGACTGTGAAAGCCCATTCGGCATCTTCCCCATTGTTTCAGGAGGAGCTCCCCTCCCCCAAGGTTGGAGCTGGGAGGACCTCCTTAGGCCTTTGAAAGCTAATGTCTTTAATTGTCCGTATTAGGAACAGTGGGGGGCGGGGGAGTGGGCAGTAGCGAAGAGGGTACCGAGCAGGAGAGGGGTTTCTTTTAAGTACGAACTCCATGCATTTGGTATAGGGCCGGTGGCCTGTGGACTAGCTTGTGTTGAGCTGTTATTCTTGGCGAAGGGCTTAGTGTTCCTCAAGAAGGGGTCCTCAAATGACTTTCTTGGGAATTCTATCTTGCAATCGCCCCCCTGAGAAACTTCTTTTATGTTAGAAGGATGAGGGTAGAATGGGAGTCAGGGTGAAGACAAAACTTGAGATCATTCTGTGATGTGCGAGCTGGCAAGGGGGTGGGTGTTTGGGGTGGCTCCTCCCACTCTTGTCCTCCGACCTCCGAGGCGGGCAGACCACCCTTTGGAATCCACGTTTTCCAAGCTCAGCAGATCCTTTATCCGAAGAAAAATTACTGAAGCCTATCGCCTTAATCTATTGAGCCGGCAATGCTTCCCACTGAGCGCTTGGGGCTGACCTGGTGGGAGCAGCTAGGATAAAGACATCTAGGGTGGGGAGCTGGCAGAGGATAGGGCACAGTGGGCCCCCAAGGTGCCTCACCGCACCTGCCCCAGAGCCAGGGTAAAGCTTCCTAGGCTTGCCCACTGCACGCACTCTCCGTTCTTGCCTCCTCAAGCTTTCGTCTCCCTCCCTGGCAGCTCCTCCCCTCCCAAACCCTCCTCCCCCCCATCTCCCCTCTACCAGCTTTCGCGCTCCAGCTCCTCCCCTCCTCCGCGCCTTCTCGCTCCCCTCCCCCTCCGCCGCTGTTCCCTGCCCCCGCCACCGCCGATCTCCTCCGCAGTCTGGGCCGCTGGGTGCAGAGTCTGCCGCAGCGCCGGCGGCCACCGACGCCTCCCCAGACCGGATACCCATTGTGTCCTACCCCATCCCGCCTTCCACTTCCCCGCGGCCATGGCGCAGGAAACCGGGAGCAGCTCTCGACTCGGGGGGCCCTGCGGGGAGCCTGCGGAGCGCGGAGGTGCGGTAGGGCCAGGCTTGGGCAGAGATGGGGGCTGAGGGGACGCTCGCGGAGAAGGACTTTAAGCGGACGGATAAAATGTGTGATTCTACACATAGGCCCCAGTTCTCACATCCATTCCCACTCTTCCTGGGCCAGAGGAGGGGGAGGGGTGCCGGAGGAGGTTCAGAGTGTGCGTGGCCTGTCCCCCTCCTCCTTTTGCTGGGTATCCGGGAGCCACGCGGGTCGCGTCCGGTGTGAGCACTAGCTAGCTTCATGCAGGATCTGACTGTAACCTTATCTTCCCACCCCAACTGGGTTGCCCGTTCTTTAGAGCTTCCGTTACCCAACAAAACCGCATTACCCACACTCTCTCCTTGTCTTCTCCCCAGGTGATGCTAGCGAGGAGGACCACCCCCAAGTCTGTGCCAAATGCTGCGCACAATTCTCTGACCCGACCGAATTCCTCGCTCACCAGAACGCATGTTGTATTGACCCACCCGTAATGGTGATAATTGGGGGCCAGGAGAACCCCAGCAACTCGTCAGCCTCCTCTGCACCCCGGCCAGAGGGCCACAGTAGGCCCCAGGTCATGGATACAGATCACAGCAATCCCCCAGATTCTGGGTCTTCTGGGCCCCCTGATCCTACCTGGGGGGCAGAGCGGAGAGGAGAGGAGTCTTCAGGGCATTTCCTGGTCGCTGCCACAGGTACAGCGGCTGGGGGAGGTGGGGGCCTGATCTTGGCCAGTCCCAAGCTGGGAGCAACCCCATTACCTCCAGAATCTACCCCTGCACCCCCTCCTCCACCACCTCCCCCTCCACCCCCAGGTGTAGGCAGTGGCCATTTGAACATTCCTCTGATCTTGGAAGAGCTGCGGGTGCTGCAGCAGCGCCAGATCCATCAGATGCAGATGACTGAGCAAATCTGCCGCCAGGTGCTGCTACTTGGCTCCTTAGGGCAGACGGTGGGTGCCCCTGCCAGTCCCTCAGAGCTACCTGGGACAGGGACAGCTTCCTCCTCCAAGCCCCTACTGCCCCTCTTCAGTCCCATCAAGCCTGTCCAAACTGGCAAGACGCTGGCACCGTCCTCTTCCTCCTCCTCTTCCTCCTCCTCAGGCGCAGAACCGCCTAAGCAGGCTTTCTTCCACCTCTACCACCCACTGGGATCGCAGCATCCCTTCTCTGTTGGAGGTGTTGGGCGAAGCCACAAAGCCACTCCTGCCCCCTCCCCTGCCCTGCCAGGCAGCACAGATCAGCTGATTGCCTCACCGCATCTGGCATTCCCAGGCACCACAGGACTCCTGGCAGCTCAGTGTCTTGGGGCAGCAAGAGGCCTTGAGGCTGCTGCCTCCCCAGGGCTCCTAAAGCCAAAGAATGGAAGTGGTGAGCTGGGCTATGGGGAAGTGATCAGTTCCTTGGAAAAGTCTGGTGGAAGGCACAAATGCCGCTTTTGTGCCAAAGTCTTTGGCAGTGACAGCGCCCTGCAGATCCATCTTCGTTCCCACACTGGTGAGAGGCCCTATAAGTGCAACGTCTGTGGTAACCGCTTCACTACTCGGGGCAACCTCAAAGTACATTTCCACCGGCATCGCGAGAAGTACCCACATGTGCAAATGAATCCACATCCAGTACCAGAGCACCTAGACTACGTCATCACCAGCAGTGGGCTGCCTTATGGAATGTCGGTGCCACCGGAGAAAGCGGAAGAGGAGGCAGCCACACCAGGTGGAGGTGTTGAACGCAAACCTCTAGTGGCCTCCACCACAGCACTCAGTGCCACAGAGAGCCTGACACTACTCTCCACTGGTACAAGTACAGCCGTGGCTCCTGGTCTCCCTGCTTTCAACAAGTTTGTGCTCATGAAAGCCGTGGAGCCCAAGAGTAAAGCTGACGAAAATACTCCCCCGGGGAGTGAGGGCTCAGCCATCACTGGAGTAGCAGACAGTGGCGCAGCAACCCGAATGCAGCTAAGCAAGCTGGTGACTTCCCTGCCGAGTTGGGCACTGCTTACTAATCACTTGAAGTCAACTGGAAGTTTCCCCTTCCCCTATGTGCTAGAACCCTTGGGGGCCTCACCTTCTGAGACCTCAAAGCTACAGCAGCTGGTAGAAAAGATTGACCGGCAAGGAGCTGTGGCAGTGGCCTCCACTGCCTCAGGAGCCCCCACCACATCCGCCCCTGCACCTTCATCCTCATCCTCGGGACCTAACCAGTGTGTCATCTGTCTCCGGGTGCTGAGCTGCCCTCGGGCTCTACGCCTGCATTATGGCCAACACGGAGGTGAGCGGCCCTTCAAGTGTAAAGTGTGTGGCAGAGCTTTCTCCACCAGGGGAAATTTGCGTGCACATTTTGTGGGCCACAAGACCAGTCCAGCTGCCCGGGCCCAAAACTCCTGCCCCATCTGCCAGAAGAAGTTCACTAATGCTGTCACTCTGCAGCAACATGTTCGAATGCACCTGGGGGGCCAAATCCCCAATGGTGGTTCCACGCTCCCTGAAGGTGGGGGAGCTGCCCAGGAGAATAGCTCTGAGCAATCTACAGTCTCTGGACCAGGGAGCTTCCCCCAGCAGCCATCCCAGCAACCATCACCGGAAGAGGAGTTGTCTGAGGAAGAGGATGAGGATGAGGAAGAGGAAGATGTGACAGATGAAGATTCCCTAGCAGGAAGAGGCTCAGAGAGTGGGGGTGAGAAGGCCATATCAGTGCGAGGTGACTCAGAAGAGGTGTCTGGGGCAGAGGAGGAAGTGGGAACAGTGGTCGCAGCACCCACCGTGGGGAAGGAGATTGATGGTAATGAGAAAGCCACTCAGCAATCTTCTCTGCCACCACCTCCACCTGACAACCTGGTTCACCCCCAACCCATGGAGCAGGGAACCAGTGATGTTTCCGGAGGCGTAGAAGAAGAGGCCAAACTGGAGGGGACCTCAAGCCCCATTGCAGCACTCACCCAGGAAAGGGAGGGCACCAGCACCCCTTTGGTGGAGGAGCTGAACTTACCGGAAGCCGTGAAGAAGGAGCCAGGAGAGGGCAGCAGCAGAAATGCGTGTGAAGTGTGTGGCCAGACCTTTCCTACCCAAACAGCTCTGGAAGAGCATCAGAAGAGCCATCCTAAGGAAGGGCCACTCTTCGCTTGTGTTTTCTGCAGGCAGGGCTTCCTTGACCGTCCTACCCTCAAGAAGCACATGCTGTTGGCTCACCCCCAGGTACCGCCCTTTGCACCCCAAGGCCCTCAGAATATGGCTACTCTTTCCTTGGTCCCTGGCTGTCCTTCTATCACTTCTCCAGGGCTCTCCCCGTTCCCACGGAAAGATGATCCCGCCATCCCATGAGCCTGTTTTCTGTACCCAGTCCCCTATGACCATATGCTCCATAGAAGGACCTTCAAGATTTACTCAATCCTCTCAAGTTTTGACATGATGTTTCTAGTGGCTTCTCTCTAGACCCTGAGCTTAAAAGTTGCATTTAAAAGGGAATGCCCTCTAAGAAATTTCTATCACCTTTTTGTTCTTTGTAACTAAGGAAAACAGATTCTCTATAGCTTTCACATTCTTGAGGGGAGCCCTCTCCTCTTCTCCCTTTCCCATTGACAGGTACACCAGAACCCCCATCTTTGGAAATGGCAGCCTTGCTCAAAGGGGCTGGCAGCTGTCTGTGGAGGGAGGGCCCTGTGCTACTCCTTGGTGACCTTGACCAAGTCACCCTGCAAGACTTCTTGTGCCAGGACCTTCTTGAGAAGCTTGTGATGGGTGGGTTTCTTACCTTTCTGCAAGCAGTACAGTTTTTCCTGTCAGGTGGCCTCGTCCCCAAAGACCCACCTGCGTTGCCACTTCAACCCTCGCACCACCACCATTGCTATTAAGCCCGGGAACTGTGCTTGAGAAAGTGACTCCAACAACATGATCCAGAGAGGCAGAGGAGGACATAGCCTCTCTCCTGTTTCTGCCTCCTGTATCCAAGCTGGTGCCTACCAAGCACACCAGAGAAAAGAAGTAACAAACTATAGCTTCTTTCTCCTTCCCCCCTGCTCCAGAAGGTGCAGGCAATGAAGATACTCTAGTAATTGGTGGCTCAACCCTAGAAGGTAGGGAAGTATGAAGGATTGGGGTGGAAGAATGAAGGACTGGGGTGCTTTTTCAGTATGTCCCTTGACTTGTTACATCAAGGCAAAGATATTGACTGCTCAAGGTGCAAGGACGCCTTCAGCTTCTCATTTATCATGGCCTCCTAACCAACAAGCAAATTTCTTGCCCAGAGGTCTCCCATGGGATATTTTAGGAAGTATAAAGTCCATAACTTTAAAGAGCCTTATTGGTGAGGGTGGTTAATGAAGTAAGGATGAATCGAGCATTGCTAAAACAGGGACTTCTGGGAACCTGTTTGATGAAGACTGGGGTGTGATGTAAGGGAGAGGAACTTCAGCTCTTGTGAATGTGAACATTCTCGTGGATGTTCCTTTGGGCTAATGGTGATGTGGCACTGCAGCACCGGGGGTCAGGGGGACTTCCTGGCACTAGAATGCTTTTAGTTTTAGATGACTCCCTGTTTTATTCCCTTGCCTCTTATATGTCCCTCATCTTCTTCTCAAAACCCCCTTTCCTCCCCAATTTTGCCTGATCATGGACCAGAGCTTATGTCTTAATTTTTTTGTCTGCTTCTAAGAGTCCCAGACATTGAGAGACAAGCTTCAAGTGGTTCCTCCCTGCCTCTGTCTTGTAGTGAGATGTAGTATTTACTCTTAACATAGGATCCTGGGAACCAGGAGTTCTGAGGAGGAGACTGGATTTTGCTGTTAGTTGATGTCAATGATGATTCTAAAGTAGTGGCTCCAGAGCTCCCTAACACAGTGAAATGTGTAAGAGCAGAGAGGGGAGATATTAGTGTCTTTCCCTTCCTCATTAAAAGTGTTTTGGCCAAGTATTTGTGTGTTTCTCCTTATTTTGTGACTAAATAGCCAGATGGGGTGTGATATTGGCATTCCCTAGCATGGAGACTCCCTCCCACCTTTTTCTCCTGCCAAAGCTGAACATATGGCATAGAAAGACTTAACTTACTCAGCTTTGTCCTGAAACAACCTCCAACGAGTGGGATTTCACTGTGGGGGGAAAAAGCTTTTTTAATGGAGATTCTGTCTTCTGAATGTCTAGGTTTTCCCTTTAGGCATTTCTACAAAACCACAACTTTGTGTTGTTTTGTTTGAGTTAGGAAGCTGTTCACCAGTCTTCCCCAATTCTCAAGCAGCCCGCTGACATCAGTGAATCTACAGAACACGATAACTGACATTTCATGATTTTTGAGATCAATATTGTAATCAGAAAGGGAGAGATTCTACTAATAAAGGAAGTTCTTATAATTAAGAATGCAGACAAAGGGGCTGGAGGGATAGGTCAGCAGCTAAGAGCATTGGCTCACTGGCTGCGCTTCCAAAGGACCCAGGTTCAAGTCCCAATACCTACATAGTTAGTTACTCATAACTGCGTTAACTCCAGTTCCAGGAGATCTGACACCCTCTTCTGGCCTCTTCAGGTACCAGGCACACATGTGCTGCAAATACACATATGCCAGCAAAACACTCAAACACACAGCAAAACACTCAAACACATGAAATAAAATAATTTTTAAAAACCATAACTCAAGCCACTTGGTAGTGGTGCACACCTTTTATCCCAGGCAGAAGCAGGTGGATCTCTGAGTTTGAGGCCAGCCTGGTCTACAAGGGCTAGCTCCAGGATAGCCAGAGCTACATAAAGAAACACCCCCCACCCCCGTCTAGAAATAAATAAATAATGACAACAAAGTGAAAGAGCTAGGAGTGTGGCTCAGTTGGTCGAGCTTGCTTAGTATGCATGAAACAAGTCAGCATCATTCTCAACTACACAATGAGACTAACCTTAGATACATGAGAACCTCGTGTTTTTTAATTTTTGAGACAGGGTTCTCTACATAGCTCTGGCTGTCTTGGAACTCACTCTGTAGACCAGGCTGGCCTCGAACTCACAAAAATCTGCCTGCCTCTGCCTCCCAAGTGCTAGGATTAAAGTCCTGCTACATACCTAGCAAGAACATTGTGTATATATATATGTGTGTGTGTGTGTGTGTGTGTGTGTGTGTTATATATATATATATATTATGGCAGTTGGCATGAAGTGAGCATGTATTATAATTTCTTTTTTAACTTTGTGTTTCCACAACATAGTAAAGTTCAGAATTTTCTCTGAGACTTTGCTTTTCCTAAAGAATTGACCTCCTAGAAATGAGGGTGTAGCTCAGCAGTACAGCATATGGGAAGCCCAGAATTCAACTCCAGGAAACCTTCCCACCTGTCCCCCCCCCCCCCCCCCCCCACACACACACAAAAAGAAAACCCTTCTTTCTCCAGATTTTTTCCCCTTATATAATGTCACTAAACCTTCATGCTGAAGGAATGGAATTGGTTTTGATGCAGATTCAGACAGACACACTGGCACACTTGTGATCCTGGCACTTGGGGCACAAGTTGGGGCTCAAGAATCTAAGGTCATCCTTGGCTGTCTAGGGGGTTAATGACCATCCTGGGCTATATGAGACTATCTCAAAACAACAACCCAAAAAGAAATGAAGCAACTTGAAGAACCAGGCCCCGTAGGGTGGGGTGATGGAGAATTGTAATCCTGATACGGGTGTGTGTGTGCAGGAGTATCACAAGTGGAAGGCTAGCCTGGAATACTTAATATTCTTAAGAAAAAGAAAGGAAGGAAGGAAAAGAAAATAAAAACTAGGTGGGAGATTCCCAGTCTAGTGCTACTTTCAGGGACCAGATGCTGGCTTCCTGCTGCATTGATACGACTGTGACAGCAGGCTCCCTGCAAGACAGAGGTGAGTAAATCTATTCTTCACTCTGCTTAGAATAAAGAACTATTTGATTCTGGAGGTCCCTACCAGAGCAGTGGAGGAGGCCCTCTTTAACACCTGGGAAGCTGGGGGGTTAAGGAGGGAGAAACAGTTCCTTTGTTTTGAATTCCTGGAAGCTTTGTAAATCCGTTTTCCCCCTTTCAGCCTGTGGAGGAAGGCAAGTGACCGATTCTCCCATTCCTTTAACCTCCCTCATCCCCACTGGACGGAGATAATGCCGTTTCCCTAATTACACCAGACTGGCCTGCTAGTCCCGTGTCGGTTCTCATTATGGTAACAGCTGTCAGGGAGGTTGCTTTGACACAAAGCCTGCCTCTCTACACTCTTTCCAGGCTCTTTTCTATCTCCTTTTCCTGTTCTACTTCTCTTGCTTTTGTGTTTGTTTTCTCTTCGCTGCTAATTCCTTTTTCTGGGTGCCTTTGATTTCCTCCTCCTTTGCAGGACCCCATCCTTGCCCTCCATCTCCACTAGATCTGTCTTTTGGAAGCTGAGTGAATGTTAACCTGCTAGAATGAGTATGTGTAAATGCAGCTTGCAGAACATGGACTTGACACAAACAAGAGACTCGAGTCCAGACTAGAGGAATAAATGTATGGATGAGAAGCGTGAGCGAGCTGCTTTTCTCGCTTCATTTCTGAGGGCTTACTTCATTTCACAGGCCAAGCGCTCCTTAGGTGAGAACGTAAATAAGACACGGCAGCACTTCATCAGCTTATTCTAGGAGGGAGAATTATGGAAACAGATTCTTTTATATGGTGATAGGTAAGAAAAATGTCCCGTGGGATCCTAGAGATAACGAACTCAAATCCAACGCTAGAAATGGGGCATGCCTATAAAATAACCATTCTTAAACACAGTAACTGATTCAATCCACTCAACAATCTAGATGCCATTTTACAAACCTGTATACAATCCGATCCATTAAACACCCCTTGGCATACAGAGGTGTTGCTTTTGGGATGCCCCTGTAAGAACGGCAATCTTCAAGAAGTCCGGTGAAGTGACAACCTTTGGCTCTCTGATTCTTCTACCTCTGGCCAAAAACTGAAGAAACACAAGATACAAAGTAGCACCCAGGCCTCTAAAGAGTAATCCGCTCTGGGAGCCTCCATTGCAAAGGGGAAGCCTTAGACCTGCATCTTTCTCCTTCCTTCAGCTCTTAGCATGTGCTTCTCAGAGAATTCTACCAGTCACCCACATTCTCTTTTCCTTCTTAGTGTCAAGCTCACTGACAAAGACAAGGTTTCTCTGAGCAGGCCTTGTAGACCAGGCTGGCCTCCAACTCAGAGATCCACCTGCCTCTGCCTACCTAGTGCTAGGATTAAAGACATGCCCCATCCCTCCGACCTCATCCCCCCCACCTCTGGGCTATCAGCATGATTTTATCGCTCACAAACTCTTGTATCTGGGGCATTAGTTACCATTCCTAGCACTTAACTAATAAACAATACCTTCTGATTCCCAAATCCCATTCCCGGTGAGGCCCAACTTTGACCTCCCTTTACTTCTGCTTGTCTTTTCACACCTTTCATAACAGTAAACTGATAAATCCTAGTGGACATTTAGGTTTTGGTCAAGTAGTAAGGAGGAGACTAGGCTGGCTAGTGGCAGGGGGCTGTAATCTCAGCTCCCGGAGAGTTGGAAAGCTCAAGACATGCCTGGGTTACAGAGTAAGTCCAAAGACTGCCCAAGAACAGAAAAAGTCTGAGGATACCGCTCAGTTAGAACCCTATCTCAAAATGTGAGAGATGAGGGTATGTGAGGCCCTGGTCAACCCCTAGTGCCACAAAAGGAGAAAGTAAAAGTATGAGTAGGGCTTAAATACCAAAATGGGTGGGTGTAGCTGAAGTTTTCTCCAGTCCTGCCCAGCACCACGGACCCCGCAACCGCTTATAAAATAATTACTCAGAAGCTTATATTAATTAAACTGCTTGGCCATTAGCTCAGGCCTACCACTGACTAGCTCTTACACTTAAACTCAGCCCATTTCTGTTAATCTATATGTCGCCATGTGTTCCGTGGCTTTACCTGTTGCCTTTACATGCTGCTCCCTGGACGGCAGTCTCCTGACTCAGCATTCCTGTTCCCAGAATTCTCTTCTCTGCTTGTCCCGCCTATACTTCCTGCCTGGCTACTGGCCAATCAGCATTTTATTTATACAGAGCACTATCCACAGCAGGTGGGTACTGTGAGTATTGTAGTAAATTGATAGGAAGAATAGAAAAGTCATATATCCCACATAAAAATATGAACTGGAGACACGCCAACTGTGGAACCAACTCCCACAGCACAGGAGGCTGAGTGTAAGGAGTGCAATGTCTCTGCTCATAATTGGGCTCACACTCTAATTTTGCTCTGCTGCCCTGGAGTCTCTGGCTTTGCGCATGCTAGGTACCTGCTCCACCACTGAACTGTAGATAAGGCCTTACATGTTTAATACAGTCTGTTACCTCTGCACCAATGAAAAACAGTAGTTTAACATTTTTAGAACAACATGTTTGTAAATTGCTATACAATTGTATACTGCCAAATTAACCCAGTAAACTGGGACACTTTTACCACAATTGACAGCACAGCAAAGCTCAACAGTTCAAATTATAGCCAGATGTGGTGGCATACACTTTTAATCTCAGCACTTGGAGGGCAGAACAGGTGGCTCTCTGTGAATCTGAGGGTTTCAGGCCAGCCAGAGCTACATATCTCAAAACAACAAATTCAAATTGTGTGTGTGTGTGTGTACATGCATAATATGTGTGTGTGTACCAATTATAGCATATGCTATATGTCAATAGCAACAACAGATTTTCCAGGAAGTGAGGAAGGTTGCATCCAGTTATAGATGGTGAGCCACCATTCAGGTGCTAGGAACTGAACCTGGGTCCTCTGGAAGAATAGCAAGTACTATAGAGACATCTCTCCAGCTCCTAAGGGCTACTGTTTTTAAGACAGAATCCAAATCTCTCCTCTTCTACCGTACTGCAAGACTCTATCTAGTACTGTGGTTTTTGGACTGGATAGCTCAGTGGTAGAGCATTTTCACAGCATGCCCAAGGCCAGGGCATACAGGGAAGTGCTGCCATGCCTCATCTCTATCACCACACACAACATACATTTTACATAAAAATATTTAACTATAATTTATATATTTCACAAGGTCCACATGTTAAGGACCTTAAAAGAGCAGTGATCTCTGAGCTGGGGGTACAGTTTAGTGGTAGAGTACCTGCTTAGCATTCCTGAGGCCCAAGGTTCAACCTCCAGCATCACGAACACAAACAAGTGACGTTATAAACAGAAGAATCTAGGTTTGTGAATGATTAGCTTCAGCAGTGCTCTCATACTCCAGTAAGGGAGATCTTCTGCTTTCGCTCTTGTTTCTGGCTATGTTTGCCAGCCAGCCAGCCCCAGGGATCTATTGGTCTTCACCTTTCCAACACTGAGATTACAACTACCTAACAACAGGCTGAAGAGATGGTTCAGGGGACTGGAGAGATGGCTCAGAGGTTAAGAGCACCGACAGCTCTTCCAGAGGTCCTGAGTTCAATTTCCAGCAACCACCTGGTGGCTCACAACCATCTACAGTGAGATCTGGTGCCCTCTTCTGGCCTGAAGAGATATATGCAGGCAGAACACTGTATATATAATAAATAAATAAATAAATAAATCTGGGGGGTGGGGGGGAACCATCTCTCTCTTTCTAAGAGCACAGGCTGCTCTTTTGGAGGACCCAGTTCAATTCCCAGGGCCCACATCACAGATCACAACTGTCTAACTCCAGGGCCCACATCACAGATCACAACTGTCTGTAACTCCAGTTCACAAGGATGACTCCCTCTTCTGGTCTTCAAGGGCACTAGGCACACATGTGGTATACATACATGCAGGCAAACACTCATACACAAAAGTAAGTCGTTTTCAAAATTAAACCTAAAAAAAAAAAGTCTGCCATTACACACAGCTCTTCCTTAAATTTCTATGGGTTCTGGGAATCTCAGAATCTCATGCTTGCACAGCAGGCATTTTACTGAGCTATCTCCACATTCCCTGTACATTTTTAAAAGACTATGTTTCTCCATGCTGCAAAGATGCTCTCTATTAAGCTGTTTGTCTTAGAACATGCCTGAAATCCCAGAACTCAGGATATTGAGGCAGGAGGGATTGTTAGTTCAAGACTGGGTAGAGTCACATAGTGAAACATCATGTCTTTCCACATATATAAAAGGAAAGAAGAAACCAATAATCTTTAATTTAGAAAATCTGGGGGACTGGAGAATTGGCTCAGTGGTGAAGAGCACTTGTTCTTGTGAAGGACCTGGGTTCAATTCCCAAGTACCCACATGGAGGCTCACCACCTCAGGTACTAGGTATGTATCTGGTGCACAGATAGACATTCAGGCAAAGCACTCATATGAATAAGACAAACCTAAAAAGAAAAAAAAAAGATCAACACCCAATCTGTACCATAAACCAAGGCTGATTTGAGTTTTTGCCAGATCTCCGTGAGTTCGAGGCCAGCCTGGTCTATAAAGCGAGCTACAGGACTGTTACACAGGGAAATCCTGTCTTGAAAAACCAAGAAGAGAAAAAAAAAAAAAAAAAGAAAAGAAAAATGAAAAAGAAAAAAAGAAAATCCGGGGCCTGA
>CABHPH010126814.1:8774-37558 GCA_902168325.1 Peromyscus nudipes
TCTCTCTCTCTCTCTCTCTCTCTCTCTCTCTCTCTCTCTCTCTCTCTTTTTCTTCCTTCCTTCCTTCCTTTTTGTGTGGGAGTCTTGCTGTGTAGCAAATTGACCTTGAGGTCTCTTGACTCCACCTCCCAAGTCCTGAGATTATAAATGAGTGCTACTAGGTTGTTTTTTTTGAGACAGTGTCTCTGGGTAACCCTGGCTGTCCTGGAACTTGCTATGTAGACCAGGCTGGCCTCATAGAGATATGGCTGCCTCTGCCAGAATACTAGGATTAAAAGCATGTGCCACCATACTTGGCCATGCCTGGCTCTCTTAAAGAAGCATTTGTGCACCCAGAAACCACAGGAGTGCCTAGGAATGCAGAAAGTGCACCTAGGCTGGTGGGTGAGATCCACATATTAACGTTTAGTTAGTGCTACCAAAGTGTAAGAAGCAGACATCCACTCAGGCACTCGGGAAGTCAAGAGTCCTTCTCGAAAGATAAGGGCTCCAATAGGATCAAGTTTAGTAAGTGCAGTTGAGCTCAGGTGATAGACTGTTCTTTCCTTCCGTCCCTCCAAGCACCTGTTCCCTCACACTCTACAAAGCACACCCTTCCTGCTCCCACACAACTCTTGGCTTTTGACTTTCCAAGATGTCAGCTGACCAAGCTCTTTGAGTCCCGGAAACCTAGGAATTCAACACATTCTCAACAGGCTCTATTCACTGGGCTCTTAGGTTATATGACTGAGTCTGTCTCCAGGTCCCTTTAAGGTGCAGAGTGGGACAGGGGAGGGGCCTTCAAGCTGGCCTTTGTAGGAGCAGGTTGTGGCCGGGAAGGCTATGAAGCATGTTTCCTGCCAGAAGCAATTGCACATCTGGCCCAGGGAAGAACTAGATGAAGCAAAGGCTTTAAAAGGACAATAGCAATCAAGCCGCTCTGTGTCCCGTGCTACGTCAGCGCTTTTTATTGGTCAAACTCTTCAGTCCTCACAGTGACCCTCAAAAGTCAGTGTTCTAAGCACTGACAACCCATTTTACAGATGAGGAAACTGAGATGGGCAATGGTGACCCCTGTGTCTGAGATGGGGAGGGGGTTGGCAGCTGCTGGCACAGTCCACTTCTTGAACCTCATGCTTGAGCACCAGACTCTGCAGCTTCCACTAGTGAGGATGGACATTCCCACCAATTCCTAATGGATGCTTTTCTAACCTCGGTAATGGGGGACATAGAACCGAGCTACAGTCAGCTAGATCTCAGGTGCACAGGCTGGGGACCTGGCTCCCGAGCTTAGAGCTCACTAACACCTCCCCACCCTGATGCGCCCGTCCTCTTCTGAGTTCTTGCTTACTTGAGGAAAATCTTTTTTTCTTTCACTTTCATGGACAGTTTTGCTGGGTATAAATTTTTGATTGGTGATTTGTTCCCCCTTTTAATACTTCAAGTCCACGGCTCCACTCTCTTCCTGCTTGCCTGGTGTGTGTAGAGCTGGCAACTCGCATTCCTGCTTGTGCGTAGCTCAGGCTTCTCGCCACCTCTGGCTTCTTTTGCTCTTTTCTCTTGGTCCATGCTTTTCTGTATTTTGGACAGGTGTGCCTAGCTAGATATGAGGGTGTCTTTGTTTCCATCATTTATTTCGAGTTTATTTTACCTAGTAGATCAACATGAGATTATGACCATTATCTCTTCAAATCCTTCTGCTCCATTCTGTCTTTCTTGTCTTTCTGGCGTTCTAATTATACACATGCTACAGTTTTTAATATTATCCTACTGTTCTTTGAAAGTTTTTTTCTTTAACATTTATTTGCTTGTGTGTGTGTGTGTGTGTATGTGTGTGCGTGTACATACGCACTTATTCCAGAGTGTGCATATGGGGGGAGTCAAAGGACAACTTGCAGGAGTTTGTTCTCTCCTCCCACCATGTGGGCTCAGGGACTCGAACTCAGATCGACAGGTTCTGCAGTGCTCTTATTCCCTGAGCCATCTTGAAGGCCCTGCCCCATGCTTCCTGATGTCCTGCTTTGTCTTGGACATTCCCTTTCTTCTTCCAGTTAGAAATAATTCCACTACCCTGTCTTCAAGCTGCCTGAGTTGACTATGTCAGTCTCCTGATGAATCCCTGAAGGGCATTCCCTCCCTCTTTTTCCTCCTCCCTTCTTTCCTTCTTCCCTCCCTCCCTCTCTCACTCTTTCCCTCCTTCTTTCTTACTTTTTTTTTTCCATACTGGGGATTGAAAATGCTCTACCACTGAGTGACATCTCCAGTCCTGAATGCCAGTCTTCATTTCTGTCATGAGGTCTTTAATTTCTAACATTTCCTTTTGGTGCTTTCTTAAAGTTCCGTTCTCTTTGCTTATTTAGCCGTATGTCCTTACATGCATTGTGCACACATAGCAATCATTTTTACTCAAGATTCCCTGCCTGACATCCTCATCTGCACTTTTGGAATGAGTCTGGTTCTAGTGACCGCCTTGTGGACTCGGTGAGTTTTCTTACCTTTGGGCAAACCTTGTAACTTCTGGCGGGGAGCTGGAGGTATCACACTGGGAGACAGCAATGGAAGTAAGGAGGCAGTTAGCGGAGGGTTTCTGTTCATCATCTAACAGTGGGGTGTGTTTAATATTTAATACGGTTGTGCACTCTAAACCCTTCAGATTCCTCTGGTGTCCTAGTTTCATCTCCGTTTGACTTTGAGTTTTCCCACTTAGCTTCCCTGCTTAGAAAAAAAAAAATCCGTCCTGTAGATTTCTCAGCAGTAATCTGCTATTCCTATGTTGGACTCTTGGTGTGGTGGCCTGGCTTCTCATTAGCTTTGTGACTTTGGACATGTTTCTCCACTGAGCCTCTTTTCTCATCTATAATATAAAACAGGAATAATGTCCCCTTATAGTACTGGGCTGAGGATTAAATGGAATACTAAATTAAAAATGATGAGCACTGTGCCCTGGATAGACCACATTCCTGATTGAATCAATGGATCCTTCGGGCTCTGAATTACTAATTGCTACTTGTTGAGCTGGATGCTTGCCGAGTGTTGCTCTGTGTCTTTCAGCTGTGTAGTTAGACTAGAAACTCATCTCTCCTCATCGTAGTGGCTCCGCTGTATGGTTGCTGCAATAGGCAAGTATCTTAAAAATAAATGAAGGTGCCTTCTAGGTACCCCAGATACTTTAAGCAGCACCTAATGACATATTTAAGTGCAAGACCTGCCGGAACCACAGAAAATAATAACCTCCTTAATTGCAGAGACATCCAAGCTACATTCTCCCATGTAAATAATACACCCTTCAGAAGCATCCTAATTAGGTATTTACCTCAGCGATTGCAGCGGCTTCACCCTGCTCCCTAGGGACATATTAAACAGCATATCAGGGTGGCTGGGACTGAAAACAAACTGGCATTGAGAAAATAAATGGTGTCAAAGGTTTTTTTTTTTTCCCTGAGAAGGTAGAGGCTGGGGCTCTAGCTGGGGAGAGCAGTGGGAGCCCCAGGGGTGGCAGCCTACCTGAGTATGGAAGCAACTTCCTGTCAAGACCCCTCTTGGGCAGGCAGAAAAGCAGCACTGCCCCTCCTCGTCCACTTTCCAGAATTAGGATCTGGAAATGGGAAATTGCGGAATTGGGTCTGCAGGGGGATGGCTTCACTCAGTCATGTGCAGGTAGGGAAAAGGGCTCTGATGAGGAATCACTGGTTTGGAAGGTGTCAGGGTGTGACGAGGTCCTGCCAAAGTCCTCATTCTCATTGTCCTGGGTCATCGGCAGTCCTTGGAGAGACAACAGAACCTCCTACAGCTTCAGGAAAAGTGACCTGCCCTCCTGATTGCTTCCTTTTCTTTCTTCTTCCTGTCTCTCCTGTCCCTCTCCTCACCCAGACCTTACTTCCTCTTCCTTTATATCCTTCTGTCCTTCTACAGTTCTATGTCTTCAGAACCCCAAGATGCCCAGACCATCATCACTGCCCCTGACCATTACTGTCCCCTGGCTGGGAGATGGCACACCTGGAACAGATATCTTGATGTTTTGAAATTAATGACAGTTTGGGGACAGCAAGACTGCTCCTCACAAGGACTTGGCATGTGACCTCAGTTCTTAGAGCCTATTCTGTCACTTGGAGGCACCATCACTGTGCCTCAGGGTCAAAGTCATGTAGCCTTGCAGGCCTGGCTGTCTGTAGATACACTGTCAAGACCACAGGACTGTCTGCCCTTGAGGTTATCTCCCAGATTCTGCACTCAGAGGTGTGAGGATATGAGACTAGCTCACAGGGACAGCAGCAATCACAGCCCAAATGGGGTCCAATGGTATTTGGGTCTCGCTGACACCCTAACTTGTCCTGTAGTAGCCCGAGGTCTTGACCTTTCTATTTGCATCTACAGCACCTGTTATGGTCCTAATATGAAATGTGACTCGAAGGTTCACTGTCTGAGCAGTTGGCCCCCAGCAGGTGGCTCTGTTTGGGGAGGTTGTAAGACATTCAGGACATGGAGCCTAGTTGGCAGACAGGGTGGAGAGGCTCATGGGTTAGAGGCCAGAGCTGGTTCTGCCCTGAGTCCACTTCCTGTGTTCCCTGGTTGGTGCTGAGATACGAGCAAGCCTCAAGCTGCTCCCACCACCATGCCTTCCCTGCCATGATAGGATGCACTCACTCAAACCCAGAGCCCAAAACTAAATCCTTCTTTGAGTTGCTTCAATAGGGCCATTGATCATAGCAACAAGAAGAATGATGTATCCAGTGCCCTTCTTGCCTGTCAGAGGTGCCTTGGTAGCATGAGAAAGTTGAAAGGACCTATGGCATTGTCTGATTCTGTAGTCTTAAGGACTTGGCATCTATTGACTGGAGAGTTGTATCAGATTGTGGGTACTGCTATAACAAAACACTGTGGGCTGAGTGTCTTAAACAATCAAGATGTATTTCCCATAATTCTGGAGTCCAGACGCTCAAGGTCAAGGTGTTGTAGGACTGGCTTCTTCTGAGGTGGAACTCTTTGACCTGCATATGTCTGCCTCCCTGTGTTCTTGCATGGTCACCCCACTTTGCATAGCTGTGTCCTATTCTACTCTTCTTATAAGATTAGCAAGTTTCCATATGACATCATTGAACTATAGTCACCTATATAAAGTCCCTGTCTGAAGAATCATATCCTTAGCTACAGAGATTTGGAACTTCAACATACAATATATATGTGTGAGGTGTGTGTATGTGTGTGTGTGTGTGTGTGTGTGTGTGTGTGTGTGTGTGAGGATGGGGTAGAAGGGTCATGTACATGTGCTCAAGTGTACCTGTACATGTGTGGGCTATGCACGTGTGCATGCTCATGTGCCCAAGTGTATATGCACATATGTGTAATGTGTATATATGCATGCAGGTGTGTGTGTGTATTTGCCCTCATGCACACACATGCATGTGTAGGCCAGAGAACAATGTTAGGTGTCTTCTTCAATCTCTCCATTTTGTTGTTGAGACAGGATCTCTCACTAATCCTGGAGCCAGTGAGCTTCAGAGATGGCCTGTTTGTGATTCCTTCCTCCCTGAGCACTGGAGTTGTAGATGTGTGCCTCTGTGCCTCGTGTTAGGGATCCAAACTCAGGTCCTCACAGTGTGAGGCAAGCACTTTGTAATTGAGCCATCCATGTAGCCCCTAAACTTAAATTTTTATAAATGAAGAAAGTGAAGCCCAGAAAAGATGATCCAGCCTCTCTTGTCTGTAGCACACAGTGGGTCTGGAGAGGCTGGGAGTAGAGTTCGGGGCTTAGGGCTCCTAGCTATGTCTAGGCCTACTCTGTCATCTTTGCTGGGTGTTTTCCCATGACAAGGATTGCTATAAAGTCATTAGCCACAGTATGGATTTTAAAACACCTTCAGATTGCTAAGATACCTCTTATGTTTCTCAGATGCCAGCCTTCAGGGTTGGCTTTTCCTTCAATAGCTAACCAGTTTTGTCTTCCTTCAGAACATGGTTGGGGAGCACTTCATTGCCCTCACTCCTGACGTATTTGAGGGATATCTCAGAGGGCTGCTTGTACATGCTACAAGTGGGTCCTGTCTCCCATATTCCAGGTAGTAGAATGGTCATCCTGTCCTGGTCTGTCAGGGGCTTTGCCAGCATTGGCACTAGACATCCTGTGTCCTGGGCAACTCTCAGTCCCCCAAAACAGGGATGATTGAAACCATCCCAGCTAGCCTCCTCTCCGGGCTCATCTCTCACATTCCCCCATTGGTCTGTGCGGCCTGTTCCCTCTTTCAATACCTCATCATGGCTCTCTAAAGCCCAGTTAAAATCACTGCCTCACCAATGTTTTCAGAGCCTCAGGAACTGTGGTGGGAAAGGGAACACATGGCATCTGAGAGTGGAGCTCCATGCTCCTGGATGGCTGCCCATGACTCTGGCCAATGGGCTGCCTGTCTCTCTGTGGTTACATCTGCCACTGATGAGCTTGTGCAGTGGGATACCATCCATCTCTCCCCAGCATGCCTCCTGCCTCTTAGGGTGCATGTAGCTAGCTAGTATCCTCTCCCTTCTGGGTCCCTGTCCCAAAATCTTTCTGAGGGGGATTCTCTGCCTTGAGTACCACACAGAGCAGCTTATCTTCCAATTCTCACCTTCCCCAACTTGGCTTTCCCTCTGCACACTGAGAAAATTCATTGATGTCTATTTCTCAAAGCAATTAGCACTTCCTTCCCTCAGAGGGAGACTTCTACAGGTGGCGTTGAAACTGTAGTTCATCCTGAAGGTCGTCGGCTTTGCATCACTGTGAATGATGCCCTGATAATGTTATAAATGCATGCATGGCAGGCTGTCATTCACTCACTTGAGAATAAGGACAGCTGTCAATCAAGCTCTGCTGCGTACCCACACTGAGTTGGGATGTGCAGACCACATCCCTTGCACTCTGACTGTTCTTGCTCCATCAGGGAGATAGGAGGCCCACAGCACCTATCAGAGGTCAGGGTTCACAATCTACCAAATACTGGGTGATCTTAGTGGGGATATGATCATCCTTGCTGAGGAATGGACAGCAGAAAGAGGTGATGTGAAGAGATTCTCAAACAGTGCTTGGGGACTGGTAGGAAATGCAACTGCCCTGCCCAGCCCAGCCCAGGCTCACATCAGAGCTGCTGGTGTGAAACTCAGCAATCTGTGCTAAGAAGTTTTCTGGGAGTTTGAAAGTCGTCTGGTTGCTCCTCAGTGCCCTCAGTAGGTCATTACTGCTGACCCTTCACCACAACCCCTTTGCTGGAGAATTGGCCCTGGCAGCAGGCTGCCTCACTTGGCAAGGGGAATCCTCTTATGCCTCTACAGATTCAGAGTACTGGCAGGGCTGACATGGCTGTACAGTCATGTTCTCTGCCTTCTCTGTGGAGAAATGCTAGTTTGGGATGCAGAACATGACCCGAGGTTCCTCATATGCTCAGCTCAGTCCTGTCCATTGCTGTTTCCCCTCGAATCCATCTGTGTTCTGGAGATCAACCAGTTAATTGCCTAAATGAGAAACCCTGACTTGGGCTCTGCTTCTCAGAACCAAAGTCAAAGGCTTCTCTGGGAAAGGAAATCTTTTGCTGGTCCCTTGGTGGGACCAAAAAAACCCTGCCAATTAGGAAAGCAGAGGACATACATAGGTCGAAGAAATCCAGTGTGCAAAGGCCAGAAAGTATGACTAGCATGGGAAGGTGGGGTGCTGGTGGTCTTATGGCTGCAGTGTGGGTACCCGGGGAGAGTGTGGGAAGTTGGGATGGAAGTCAGGTAGGAATCAGAGACTGAAAATGTTATGAGCCATCATGAGGGTTTGAATGTCAGCGACAGTGAGTGGGAGGCCACAGGAGAGGAAGGAGGATGGACAAGACTAGATTTGCATTTTGGACAAATGACTGTACTATAGGAAAGAGGTTAGAGAGTGGAGAGATGGGAGACTGAAGCCACTTGGGAGGAGCATCCAGCAGTCCCTAAATGATTCAGGCAGGACCTTGCAGACTACAGGAGGATCAAGAAGTGTTCTGCTGGTGAGAGATGCGGCCATGGATGTCAATCACTCCAGCCTAGGTGGCTGGACAGAGCTGGTTGGCAGACCTGAGTCCATGGTCGTGCTGCTCCTGAAGGAGTTGGGCTCAGTTATACATCACACATGGTCAATAGCAGTGTCTGGGGGTAACTGAAGACATCCACTCAGCATGGAGATGCCGCTCTTATTTCTGAGGTGTAGAGGGAGTGAGTAACAGTGTAGAGGCTTGAACAGCAGGCAGAGGATGAAAGGGAGACACACACAGCAGCTGGAGTTTGAGGAGCTGGGATGATGTGATGTGGGAATCAGGGACAGAGCAGGAGGTAGGGGAGAGTGGTCATTAGAGTCACAGCCAGAAGGCACTGGTTACTGGCCACCTTAACTGCATGCATCTTGTGATCTGGGTGTGTAGACAGCCCACTGGCTGCGGACTGAATGAAGGTTTAAGAGGTGTAGAATGGTATGGAAGTAATTCTATGAAGCTTGATCATGATGAGAAGGAGACCGCCAAACTCTCCCTGGTCCTTCCCTCCCCCCACTACCATCCTGGGTCCTCCTGTCATTCTCAGGCAGAACAATGGGCCACAGCTGGCTGGAGTCTGTGCATCAAATCCAATCACAACCTCCTAGATACAGAGAGGTCCTAAGGGCAACCTCCACCTAGGATGCCCGGCTTTTACCACACAAAGGGTGATGGTGTAGAAACGTGTACATGGGCAGATGTACAGAGCACACTCCAGAATTTCTTGGCCTCCCAACACACCTGGTCTTTGCATCAGCAGAGCAATTTGTATCTCCCTGGACAGATAGTGGCCCAAATTGTTTAAACATGCAGTTTTCACTTGAGATGCAAATACACTCCCAGAGGCAGTTGCCCCCCATGCTTTTAAAAAGCCAGGCTAACCAGTCACTTCTGATTCCCTGGCTGCCTATTGGAACCAATCACTGAGAGGCCTCCTGACATTAATGAGAATGTCAGTGATGCTTCCGTAGGATTCTCCCTGAGACTTCATTTTAACTAACAAGGTTATTATTTCTGATGTGTTATTAAAGCTGGAATCTTTCTCCCATTGCTTCAAAGCTCCTTTCCCCTTGGGATCAGGTCTCCAGATCCACTGATGGAGAATTCTTTGCCTCAGATTTAGAGGAGAGGGAAGAACTAAGCCAAGACGTCTTTACACGAACTGATTAGGGGTGGGGCCTAATTGCAGGTGTTTCCATATCTTTTTCAAGCACTGTACTTGCCTCCCTTCATGTTAAACATTTGTCAGGGATCTGACAGGTTGCCAGAGCTTAAAAGGAATGTCCCCCAGAGTCCAAAGATTCAAAATTATGGACAATAATGTCTAAGAGCAGGGGAAGATCAATGTTTCTCCCTTTTTCCTTTTGTTTGAGTGATGTATG
Organism: Peromyscus nudipes; assembly: GCA_902168325.1. Classification (NCBI taxonomy): domain Eukaryota; kingdom Metazoa; phylum Chordata; class Mammalia; order Rodentia; family Cricetidae; genus Peromyscus; species Peromyscus nudipes. The sequence continues at coordinate 18,154 of CABHPH010126814.1, forward strand.
AACATAGTGTCTGCCCACAATGGTGAGTGGGGATCTTTACTCCGTATGCTAAATCTAATGCTAATGTCTCTGGGTACACCACAATAGACCCACCTAGAAACAACATTTTACCAGCTTTCTGGTTGTCCTTTATCCTAGAAAAGTTGACACATGAAATTAACCATCATGTCATCCTCAGCATGACTACAGCAGGTATTCAGGGAGCATGGGCTGAGTGAGTGAATGACTGTAGTTTATACTTTGCTTGGCTTATTCCCCACAATGGACCTCCATCTCTTTCTCCCTGGCTTGGAGTGATCCCTATCTGCTCTGTTTCCTAGACTTCCACTCCATCTTTTGAGATTTGGCTCATGTATTGTTTCTATCTGTCTCTTGATGTTCTACTGATGGGACAAAACACCATGATGGAGGCAACTTATAAATGAAAACATGTAATTGGAAACTTTCTTACAGTTTCAGAGGGTGAGTCTATGACTACCATGGAAGCAGGCAGGCATGGTGCTGGAGCAGTAGCTGAGAGCTTACTTTTGATCCACAAACTTGAGGCAGAGCGAGGGGGAGGGAGGGAGGGAGAGGAAAGGAAGAGAGAGAGTGGGAACAATAGTGCTAGTTGGGAATGGCATGGGCTTTTGAAACCTCAAAGCCCATCCTCCCACCCCAATGACACACCTCCTCCAACAAGGCCACACTCCTAATCCTTCTCAAACAGTTCCACCAACTTCAGACCAAGCATTCAGATATATGAGCCTAGGGGGGGCCATTCTCATTCAAACCACCACTCTCTTTTGGATTTTGGGAAGACAAATGTGGTCCTGCCATCTCTTCTAAGACTTTAAAGTATCTTTCCATTGTTACCAACTCATTTAACAGGTGTTTTCTGGACTCCTAGTTAAAAACTGTAGTGGGCCTTTTGGTGCCTGGTACAAAGCCAAGCAAGACCAAATGGTCTGTGTCTTCTTATAGCTCACATTCTGGTGGAGGAGAGGAATGAACAAGGAACGATACTCTGCAGACTGTTGCCTTTGGAACATAGGGTCTTAGGCTCGCCTGTGGTAGAAGACCCACACCAAGGTTCACAGACTGTAGTCTTATTGTGCCTGCCCCCACAGCCCTTGTCTCTAAACGGCTATCTCTTTGACACACAGCTTTGGTTTCTCAGAAGTTCACAGGAAGCTAGACGCCACATTGGAGACAGCAATTTACACATAGGATGAACTCTCCTGGGACATGAATTTTTGAGGCAGAGTCTCTCGCTGGTCTGGAACTTCTCATTTAAGTGATGTTGACTGTCTGGAAAGTCATAGGGATTTACCTATGCCTGCCTCCTTAATGCTGGGATTATAAGCATTCTGCTACCAGGCTTGTTTTGATGTGTCTGTGTGCATGGGTGTGTGCATGCATGCATGCATGTGTGTTGTGGGAGTTCAACTCAGGTCTTCATACTTGCCATCTAAGCATGTAACCAATGGAGCTGTCTCCTCAGCCTGTGACTTGATTTTCCTAAGTTTTCATAAAATGATGTCATGGGATAAAGTCCTTGTATCAGTCTATTTTCTGTTACTGCAACAAAGCACCAGAAGTTAGGAATTTTATAAGGACAAGATGTCTGTTTAATTCACAAGGGCCTGGTGCTGGGTCAGCCTGACTTCTATGAGTACCCCATGGCAGGAGTGTATGATAGGGTGGTGAAGGATCATCTGGTAAGACACGAAGCCAGACAACAACCAGGAATCCTGTGTTAATCCCTTCCAAGGGCATGTCCCCAATGGCTTAATGGCCTTCTACTAGGCCCTGCCTCTTAAATGTCCCACCACCTTTTAACACTATCACACTTAAACTAAGTTTCCAATTCACAAACATGTGGGGAACACACTGAGACCACATCCAAACCACTGTGGTCCTCTATGTAAAACCAATGGGAGAGAAAGTTCTGACTGAAGCAGTTCAGAATTCTGCCTATCTTTCACCTTGGGTGGTTGTAAAGACCTCACAGAGACTTTCAAAGTAAAGCTCAAAACTGGTCTACGGACTAAACTTCTAAAGCCTTAGTACGTGGCCCTTGTGTGCTGGTCCAGCCTGTCTGCATTATTCCCCTTTGACCCTACCTTTCCAGTCCATCCCCATGCAATAAGAACATAAGCTTCACTACACTGACTATCAACATGTATTCATCTTCCAAGACAGTTCCAAAGGCAGGAAGCAAACCCAGCTCAGGATAGGGGGTTGACTCCTTGGTGCCTCTTTGGCTTGGAGTCTTCACCGCTTTGTAGGGAGCCTGTCTCCCCACCCCAGCAGAGCTGTGAGCTCCCAGGGACAGGGACTATGCCTTTTAGCTTTGCAGGTGGAACACATGAGCAGAACATTCATTCCTTGGTGGAATGAATGGGTAGAATCTGAGTGGAGCTATGTGCAGTCCTGCCTAAGCAAACTCTTCCTGACCCACTACATGAGCTCAGCTTCATCTCTGTTACCAGATATTGATGTTCGGATCTGTCCCCTATCCTGAGGGAGGAACACTGTGGCAGTAGGACCTGAAACTCAACAGCATCTCACTGCTCCTTCGTATAGCTGTTTGTGGTGTGCTGGCTGTGTGCCACGGAAGGACTGAAGGTAGAGCCTGACCAAGCATGATGACTCACCCTCAGAGTTTACGCGCTAAGTACATAAAGCAAGAACGAAGAAAAATTCAAGATTTTGTCAGATGTTACCACGTGAGCAGGAGTGGAAAAGGGAAGGTGGAGACGGGACAGAGCAATGTTAAGGGGTCACAGTTTGCAACAGAATAAACAAGTCAGTCTCAGGAGTGATGGAGCACTGACTCAAGAGCAATGTGGCTAGGGAGCTGTGTAAGAACTGGGGAAGAAGAACCAGCAAAGACGACGGCCTGAGGTGCGAGGGTGCTGGACATATTTGAGGCCTATTTTACTGTGAGTGTGAATATGGGTGCATACACATGGATGTGGAAGCCAGAGGCCAACATCAGATGTCTCCTCAATTATGCTCTACTTTTTTGGGTTTTTTTCTTTTTTCCTTCTCTCTCTCTTCTTTTTTTGTGGCAGGGTATCTCACTGAACCTGGAGCTCACTGATTTGACTAGACTGGCTGGCCAGTGAGCTTACGGATCCCCCTGTTTCTGCTCCCCAGTGCTGGGATTACAGGTGCATGCCACCGTATCTGGCTTTTTGTGTGGATTCTGGGGGTCTGAACCTGAGTCAGTGAGCACCTTTACTGACTGAGCCAACTCCCCAGACCTCAGACTTCACTTTGAATCCATCAGCATATCTTCTCCACCACATCCACAAAACAGTACCTGACTCGTTCCCACTGCCTGCTCCGTCACCTCCCTGATCCAAACCAATGATTTTTCTTTGAGTAAATTTATAGTTACACAACTGTTGCCACAGTCTAATTTTAGAACATTTCCGTCATGTCTCCCCTAGCCGTTTGACATACGTAAATCATACCATATGTGTCTTTTGTGTCTGGCTTCTTCCATTCCGCATAGTGTTCTGAGGCACAATCAGGCAGGGCCTTGTGGCTTCTTGCTGTCTATTAAATAATGTTTCCTCCCTCGATCCATTTATTGATACCCTAAGTCCTGGTAAAGCTGTATTCAGAGTCAGGTGTTTGGGAAATCACTAAGGTCTTAAAGATGGTGGAGTACCTTCAGCGAGGAATGGCCACTTGAGGACACAGACGGAAGCTGGCAGACATTCTACAATCCAGCAGGACCCAGGCAGGCTGGCACCCTCATCTCAGGCCTGCAGCCTCCAGAGCTGTGAGGGAAAAGGTGTGTTAGGTAAGCCACTCACATGAATCTTGAGCTGGCTAAGACACCTCTGCTGGGACCTTTACTCCACACTGGGAGCCGTGAAAGGGTTTAAGTCTAGAACAGCATGTACTAAATTAGATTTCCAATGAATCTGTCTGGCTGCTCTACTCAGAACTCAGGGAGTCAGGGCAGACAGGAAGAAGCAGAGAGACCCATGAGGAGGCTGTTCCTAACAGGTATCAGGCATGGTTCAGCATTAAGATGGAATCAACTCATACATGCCACAACATGGATAACCTCAGAACAGTATGCGGAATGGAAGAAGCCAGACACAAAAGACCACATATGGTATGATCTACATATGTCAATTCCTAAAGGAGACATGACGGAAATGTTCTAAAATTAGACTGTGGCAACAGTTGTGTAACTATAAATTTACTCAAAGAAAAATCATTGGTTTGGATCAGGGAGGTGACGGAGCAGGCAGTGGGAACGAGTCAGGTACTGTTTTGTGGATGTGGTGGAGATTTGCTGATGGATTCAAAATGAAGTCTGAGGTTTGGGGAGTTGGCTCAGTCAGTAAAGGTGCTCACTGACTCAGGTTCAGACCCCCAGAATCCACACAAAAAGCCAGATACGGTGGCATGCACCTGTAATCCCAGCACTGGGGAGCAGAAACAGGGGGATCCGTAAGCTCACTGGCCAGCCAGTCTAGTCAAATCAGTGAGCTCCAGGATCAGTGAGATACCCCATGCCACAAAAAATAGATAGATAGATAGATAGATAGATAGATAGATAGATAGATAGATAGATAAGAAAAGAAGGAAGGAACTAAGGAAGGGAGGGAGGGAGGAAGAAGAAAGAAAGAGAAGGAAGGAAGGAAGGAAAGAAGGAAGGAAGGAAGGAAGGAAGGAAGGAAGGAAGGAAGGAAGGAAGGAAGGAAGGAGGTAGAGAATGCCCAAGGGAGACACATGATGTTGACCTCTGACCTCCACATTCATGCGCAAGTACCTACACCCTCACACACAGTAAAATGGGAAAGGAAAAGAAGAGACAAGGGTTAGTTTAATGGAACAGATAGTTAAAGCAGCTTGTAACAGTTTCTATATCTCAGACCCCTGTCTTGGTCTTTTATAAAGGTGAAAAGACACCATTCTATAACAGCTCTACGAAGCATTGTATTTCACAGTTGAGAAACAGGAATTTGTTAAAGCACAGAGTGCTAAGTGACCTGCCCAAATCACATGGTTAGGGTGACCCCGAGGAATGGAGTTGACAGATGTTCAGTCGAGAAGCAGCTGTGAGAGGAGAACATGCGTGCAGTGTGGACGGGGACATCTGGGAGAGAGAGCTCAATTTAGGGACTTAAGTTCCAACATGGTGTTTAAAACCATGAGTGTAACCCAAGGACTGCACATAGACAAAGCAGAGAAGGCACCCCAGACCTGATCCCTGGGACTCTCCAAACCGCTGCCAAGAGGAATACGTTAGCTATCTTCCTGTCACTGTGAACTGAAAAAAAAAAATCAACTTGAAAGGAGAACAGGAAGAATTCTTCAGTTCATGATCTCAGAAGTTTTGATCCATGGTCACTTGGCCTCATTCCTTCAGGCTTGTGACAGCTCAGCTCTTCATGGCTGGGGAGCACATGAAGAGGAAGCTGCTCTAGGGAGAAAAAGAGACAGAGGAAGAGGCTGGGGTCCCAGTGCCCTTGATGACCTCACTCCCTTCCTCTAGGCCCCACCTCTAAAGGTCCCACCACCTCCCAGAAGCACCACAGGCTTCAAGCAAATGCTCTTTGCAGATCACGGAAGATTCAAACTGGAGTGGGAGAGTTGGCCATGGGCTTATCAAAGAAGCTAGTCCAGGAGCCCATCTAAGGGCAACTGCTAAGCTGCCTGGGGCTTTGGGAGGGCAGGTCTGTATCTGTGGAGAGAAAAGGAGAGGGGACATATAGGGGCAAGGCTGCCGTACCAGGAAGCCTTGGGAAGCAGAACATAGAAGGCGGTTTGGCTTGGAAAGGGAATTCAGTTCTTTCTCAGGATGGAGGGCTGCAGACGGGGCCCAGATCCCTGCGCAGTGAGCAGGAGACGACATATGCACAGTCTGGCTTCCACAGGCCACCTGGTTTTCCATTCCAATTTCAGGACGAGCAGAATGTGAAGGCAAAAATACTAGACTCTAGACATGAGTCACCAATACTAGGTGAGCCTGCGAGCCCAGGCAATGACTAGGATTCCCCTTTGGTCAAGGAGATAAGGTCTCAACACAGAGATTTGGGTAATTCATGTAATTTGGGTAATTAATTGGTCTGATTTACTCTCATCTGGACCACACAGGTCTGGAAAGTGTTTGAGATACAATTAGAGATTGCTACATGAGTCCTTATTGACTCAGCTTGCGGGAGACTCTTCTTGCATTTACCTGGTGTGGTGTGAATTACTTCATCTGATTTATAGAGTAAACATGCAGTGTCTATATTTTCAACTCTGCAGTGTATGGAGAACAGTGGACAGGAAGCCACAAGGTTGACTTCTGGTCGTCACAAGGCAATTTATACAGGGCAGACAGTTGGGCAAGTTGATCTGCAAAGTCCCCTATGAGTTTGTTAGGGCTGACCAAACCAAGAACCACAGACCTGGGATTAAGCAAGTCTATTTTCTCACAATTCTGGTGGCTGAAAGTCTGAGATCAAAGTGTTGACAGGGTGTATTTGAGGCCTCTCCCTTGGCTTGCCCATGGCGCTTCTCTCTGTTTTCATGCGGTCTGTGTGAGCCTGTGGCCTAATCTCCTATTGGACCAACGCCAGCCATACTGGATGAGGTCTCAACAATACAACTTCACTGGACCTTAAACACACTGGGGTATTTTTGTTGTTGTTGTTTTTGTGCATGTATGTTCATGTATGTCTGAGTTCATCTGTATGAGTACACATGCGCTTGTGTGTGAGGATCAGAGGTTGACATCAGGTGTCATTCTTCAGGTCCTTGTCTGTCACATTTCTTTTAGACAGTACCTCACTGGCCTGTAGCTTGCTAATTCTAGATGAGCTGGCCAGTAAGCCCAAGAAAGTCTGCTGGCCTCTGCCTCCCTAGCTCTGGGATTACAAATGTGTGCCTCTGTGCCTGGCTTTTTTAAAATGTGGTTTCTGGGGATCAAACTCAGATCTCTCTGCTTGTGTGGCAAGTACTTTACCCGAATGAGCTGTGTCCTGGCCCTTTAAATCACATCCGAATCTGGCTATGCTGTGAAGGATGAGGGACTGAGAAGGATGATTTGGAGAGGAAGCAGTTAGGCTCATAGCAGCATCCTGTCTCAAGATGCTGAGATCCCAGGTTCTCTCTGCCTTGTTAACTCCCCTTGTGGGGATCTCTGGACCTCCACTTTCATAGCTGCTTGGCCTTCCTCCAATGGGAGCAGTGCATCAGTGAATATACAAGAAGGGACAATGTGAACTCTCCAGCAAGGGCCCTCCAAGGGACAGCACTCCCTAAGGGGAATTTTGGAAATCTATTAAGATGGTTGGACCCCTGAACGTTTAGTGAACAGGAGCTAGGGAGAAGTGTGGATACGTGAGGGATAGTCCCAAACAATGAACTGAGCTGTCAGTCACAACTATCTCTGTACATTCATGTGGTGGGAGAAAATGTTCATAATAATCTAGCATCTAATTCTATTCCACATATAATCAAAAGGTACAGTGGGCCTCTGGTGTCCATGGATTCACCAACCTCAGAGAGAAAAACATAGCAGAAAATTCGTGTCTATGTTGAACCCATATTCTCTTTTTCGTTGTCATTATCCCCTAAACAATTCAGTCCAAGAGAAATCACATCCCCTTAACATTTACTTTGCATCAAGAATCATCAGTAGTGTGAGGTCACTTAAATTATCCAGGAGGATGTTTGCAGGTTATGTTGCAAACACAGTACTGTTCTGTGTAAAAGAAGTTGGATTTGGGCATCTGTGGGGAATTCTGGAGCCAATTCCCTATGGAAAGACCATATTTCCCTTTGCAAACTGTCAATGCACGCTCTTTGTAGACATGCCTAGCCAGCCAAACCTGGAGGAGGTTGTGTGTTACTTGCTTTAAACCTTTATCAAAGCTTAGTTTAGACAACACTTACTTTCTGTGGCACAGGCTCCTGAAGCAGGTCTCTAGGAGCAACCGTGATTGTGGTGCCTGATCCCAAGGCAGCTCTCCTGTTTACAGACATTGTCTGAGCCATGGCCATTCTGCTCATGTCTGCAGGCGTCTGCCTCACTGCGTCTTCCAGTATAGCTGGGACATGTGTGACTACAACTTCCTCTCAGTTTTCTACAGTCAAGACGTTGGATATTGTTTTGAAATGAGTTGAGTGGTTTTATTGTCTAAAAACTTCACTTAAAGGTATAGGAGAAGTTTTGAATATATTTTAAAATCAGGGTTGGGACTGTATTACAAGATATTCTAAGACTCCATTCTATACCAGCTTTGTCCAAGCAGAGGCTCTCTTGGTGACTGACATTTCTTTACCTTCTTGGTGTCACTGGACCTGGGTGACTTGACTGATGTGGAGCCTTCTTGGAACTAGTCTTGTGCTGTCACCTGAACAGACTGTGAATCAGATGCTAGACTGGTCACTGCCAAGGTTCCTGAACATGTCATCCTGCTTTCTGGTGTAAGAGCTGAGAATGAGGGCAGATATCTGGAAGAATAGGTCTTCCGAGCCCAGTTACATATGCCAAACAGTAACAGCCTGAGAAGCCTGGACACCTGGGAGCCCAGACTGGGGCAGTGGTGGGGACCGGATTATCATCATCAAATGTCACCAGGCAGGGGCAGGGTGTCCACACATGCTGCACTCAGGGACAGGCCAGCTTGTTGTTGTTCCAGTTTCGGCCCAAGCCCAGGAGCCGGCCCCTGCCTCACCTTGGGGCTCCGGGATTAATTAGTAACACAACATATAAATGAGGTCTGGGCCCCTTGGGATGGCTAGCTTCCCCTGGGCACTGCCTCTAAAGAGGTGGATCCTGCCTCTTCCTCCCTGGCTCCTTGGCCTAGGTTCCTCTTCCTGGGTGCACTGATTCAAGATGTCATGAACAATCCACCAGAGCAAAACCTCCTTGGCCTCATGCCAGGACCCCTCCTACACATCAGCCTGTGAGGGCCCCCTTTCCACACCCCCTCCTTAAGTCAGTCCTACGAGAGACCAGTGAGGACTCCCAGATTCACTTGCCTTCCTCTCTCAGCTCTTCCAGACAGCTACTTCCCTGTCCCAAAGCATCACGGGTCACAGTGCAAATTTCCAGGTCCTACCTCACAGCTACAGATTCCCAGTTGCTAGAGCTACAGTCTCAGGATCAGCATTTTGTTTATTTGTTCAGACAGGGTCTTGTCCATCAGTACTTTGATATAAGCTCCCTAAGTCCTGTATGTTTGAGAGCCCTTGGCTGTGGAATACATTCCCGAAGCCTTCACGATACCTGTGACATTTGCAGCTGGGATCTAGTCTACCTGTCTAGTTTCCTTTCTCATAACCAGACTGAGGTCGACCTTGGCATTGTTTCCAACCTCATGTGCCCTCTTCTTTCCTGAGCTCTCTGCACACAATCTGTCTCCTGTCTGGATGAACTCATCCCCTTGTCCTTCTAGACTGTTCACATATTTCAGGACAAGGTCAACGGCACAGTTTCTGGAAGCCCTCTCTCCCTCCAAGTTGTTGCCCAGCCCTGTCATACGTCAATCATCGTCCTCACCTTGTTTCATCCAACACTGTCATACATCAATCATTGTTGTCCTCACCTTGTTTCGTCCTCTTTATTTGGCCCCACACAGCACTAGCCCATCAGGTACCAACACCTGGAGTGCAAGGGAAGCTCTTTACCTCTCAAATCCCACCAGCCCAGCCCATTCCTGGTACATGTGCTTGTAAGTGGTCTCTTAGACTCTGGTTTCCCATCTCTGCTTAATTGGTGTTCTGCTTTCTGCTGTTGGGCTTTGTGTAAACCTCCTTCATTAAAAAAGCAGTTCCTTTGTCTCCTAAGCATGGTTCATATTTAGCCAAAGAGATTTATCTCTCCAATAAACACCACTCTGCAGGCCGCCACATTCATCTACTGTTCCTACAGGGAAATGAAAGCCAGACCCAGGATGTACCCAGAACCCCTGTGTTGCTGAGTGCAGGAGAAAAGGACCATGGGAATTTCCAGAAATCTTACTGCCAGCTGGTTGGTGATCAAGGCAACGTCCCTGGCATTTGTCTCCATGTTTATAGGGCTACGTGAGATTCCTGGTGGAGGTGATGGTGGTGGTGTGGCGTGGAGCTATTTCCTTTGTTCTGTTGACAGCCTTAATTTCTAATATGAGAGAAGATGGTTTATGATCTAAGAGAGTGGTTCACCTGTCAGGGAAGGTAGAGATGACAGGCATGGTTGTCAGCAAACTCATCATCCCATGAGGGACCAAGTTGGTCCTGCAGTCTCCAAGCTACAGAACAACACAGCTGCAGAGGACACCTGGCTCCTGGGATATAGGACAATTGTCTTCCATTGTACATTTTGGTACAAGGTAAGTGTGAAGAAGCCAGTGGGTTTGAAATCCACGTGCACATGTGCACACGTTTGTGTTACCAGAGAACAACCTTGGATGTGATCTCTCAGGTGCTAGCCACTTGGCTATTTTTGAGACATAGTCTCTTTCTCTCTCTTTCACTGGCCTGAAACTTGTTAAGTAGGCTGGACTGGCTGGCTAGAAAGCCCCAGGGACCCACTTGTCTCTACCTCCCCAGTGCTAGAAATACAATCATGCCACCACTTCTGGATTTGTTTGTTTTCGAGATAGAGTCAAATGTAGCCCAGGATGGCCTCAAATTCTCTACGTAGCTGAAGATGACCTTGAACTCTTCTTTAAAACTTCCATTTATTTATTTATTTATTTATTTATTTATTTATTTATTTATTTATCTGTGTGTGTGTGTGTGTGTGTGTGTGTGTGTGTGTGTGTGTTTTGCTGGAGTGGGGGTTGCTTGTGCCATGAGGTGTGTGTGGCAGTCAGAAGACAACGTATGGGAGTCACTTCTTGACTTCCACCATGCAGGGCCTGGGGGTTGAACTCAAGTTGTCAGGTTGGGTGGCAGACACCTTTACCCACTGAGCCATCTCACTGCCCCTGGCTTTGTTTCTAAATTTTATTATTGATATATTTTTGAGACCTGGTCTTAACTATATAGGCCTGACTAGCCTGGGAATCACTGTAGACCAGACTGCCATCAAGCTCACAGAGATCTGTCTGCCTCTGCCTCCCAAGTGCCGGGACTAACAGGATGTACCACTACACCCAGCTGATGTAAAAACAACAACAACAAGGGGTCCTGGGATACAACTCTGTTCCTCGTGCTTGTGAAACAAGCGCTTTACTGACAGCACTGTTCCCAGCCCTGACTCTCCTGTCCAAGGATTTCTGCAGCTAAGCTGATTTCATAGACAGACAGGGGCAACTGGCCTGGTGAAGAGGTTGTCATAGTCTCTGCCATCCAATCTGCTGCTGCATCAGAAGCTTGGGGGGTGGGGAGGCATGCAGGGCTGGCACTCACTGGCCTGGCTGTGTGCTGAATGGAACACATGGGGTCATCTTCCTCCCAGCCATCTAAAACTTCTGAGCAAAAAGGGAACTTTGAAGATCACCTTGCCTGACTTCTCTGTCCCATGCTTGAATTCCCTCTGTGACAGCCCCAGCAAATGATGATTATCTAGCCCTTGTACAATCATGTCCCATGCCAGAAAACTCATTACCTTCCCTGGCGGCCCATTTCATTTCCAGACCGCTCTCTCAGCCAGTGTTCTTATAGGCGAGGCAGACACTTGCTTCCTGTAACTGTATAGGATGGCCTCACTGCAGGCCACCCGTGGCATTTAGAGAAAACCTTCAGATTGGAAGTGTCCCCATTCCTGGGTCCCCACACGCTACTTCTGTGGGTGGCAAGAACCTGTAATTTTCACCCTTCTCACGCACGGTGAAGATGCCTGGCAAAGCCTTGGAGGCAAGATTCCTGTTGGAATAGCTCATTTCTTCATTTATTTCTCCCCAAAGTAAAGACTGCCATCCACACTACCCACACCAAAATGCTGCCTGACAACCACCTCCGGACTTGGTGCCATGTTGGGTACCTTGGCACAATCCGATGTTTATCGAATGGTTGCAAGGATAGATAGAGGAGGGGTTGAATGGGCGAGTGGCTGAGTGAAGGAAGAGATTTATGGATGGAATGAAGAAACGAGTGACTTACTAAGAAGAGATTGCCAACCTGGAAATGTGTAGGGACAACAACATCCATGGAACCTTCTTTATATCAACATCAAGATAGGTAAGAGAGCTTGAGGCAAGAGTGAAGCATTAACAGAGTATACATTATATATATCCAAATGTTGGCAGATGAATTCAAATTTCTCCTCTCTGATGCCTGTTCAAATCTGTCACATGATCAGTTACCACTGGCATAGAGAAGAGGCGACTGGAAGGCATGTTAGTGACCAGTGGGTTGTGCCATATTGTCCAGTAAGGAGCCAGAGATGAAAGCAACTCCTCCAGATCACATGGGACATCTTTAGTGCCAGAGACAGTATGTGGTCCCCATCTCAGCTCTTAGCTGGTCCCTCTTTTCAACCACGCTTTATTTGCTCAGAGATTATTTTGTTTTACCCTAAATCTCTTTTGTGTTTGTTCTAAAATCTCCACTGGGCATTCATCATGTAGACCCAGGTTTGGATTCTGGAGAAAACATCCATTCATTCATCTCCAGCTTTCTATTTGGCCACACATGGGGGCTAGCTATGATGAAGTGGGCTTTGGGGGTCCATGGATAAGACACGGCCCCTTCCCTAGAAGAATCTATCTGGAGGGCATGACTCATGAATAAACAAAAGGCAATATGTTGGTGCTGTGGAGTGGAAGTGGGTGCTCTGAGGAGGGACACAGAGGCCGGATAAAGTTGTCAAGTTGTCTTATCTCGTTTTGTGGTTTGATCACAGAATGGCATAGGCTGGTTAATTTATAATGAACAGAAGTTCATTCGTCTCATAGTTTTGGAGGCTAGGAAGTCCAAGAACAAAGGGCTGCACCTGGTGAAGGCCTCAGGCTACAGCATCATTACAAGGTAGAAAGCATTCCGTGACGTGTGTGGGGGTGGGGAGGAGAGAGTGAAAGTGAGCAAGACAGAGAACATGAGTCGAACACATTCTTCTTTTTAAAACCAGGAATCTACTTCTACCATAAGAGGATGCCCTAGGTTGTTTTCTATTCCTGTGGTAATCACCACGACTGATGGTAACATGCAGAGGAAGGGTTTATCTGGCTTACACGCTCTAAGCACATGGTTCTTGAAGGACACCAAAGCCGGAACTCAGGCAGGGCAGGAGCCTGGAGGCACAACTGAAGCAGAGGCCGGGGAGGAATGCTGATTCCTGGCCTGCTCCTCACTGCTTGCTCAGTCTCAGTCTGCTTTCTTACACACCCCCAGGACAACCTGCCCAGGGGTGGCACCACCAACAGCTGGCTGGGTCCTTTCCTATCAATCATTGACCAAGAAGATGCTTCATAGACAGATTGATGGAGGTAATTCGGTAATTAAGAGTCCCAATTTCTGGATGATTTTAGTCTGTGTCAAGTTGATAAATGAACTAACCAGCACACAACATTAATCTGTTCCACTCACTCGAGTGCCAAGTCTCAACACTGTTACACTGAAAATTCTAACACACATAGGACATAGGGACACCATGGAAAGGGCCTTGAAGGACCAATAGGAGTTTGCTACCACCTACACATGGCAGGCATTTGAAGCAGAGAAAATGTATTTGCTAAGGCAGCAAGCTTGAAAAGACTCAGTTTATCTATAGCTCAAGGTCAGGAGCAATGTGGGCTGTGTCTCCACACAGGGTGTCTCCACACAGGAACCAGGGTCACAGGGCCTGGGGTCTTCAACCAGGGAGAAGTGCATGATTGTCTCACCCATTCTATGACTGGCTGTTCTTGTGTCCTGATGAGATTCTGAGCAGCACAACCTGAGAAAATGCATGTAGTAAAAGGAGAAGTCTCTCAAAAATCTGCTTTATGCTGGGGGCGGCGGCGTACGCCTTTAATCCCAGCACTTGAAAGGCAGAGGCAGGTGGATCTCAGTGAGTTCAAGGCCAGCCTGGCCTACAAAGTGAGTTCCAGGACAGCCAGGACTGTTACACAGAGAAATCCTATCTTGAAAAACCAAATAAAAACAAAAACAAACAAACAAACAAACAAACAAAGCCCCTGTTTACAACTTAGTAGCTCGAGAGTGAGCTGTAAGTCCTGTGACTTAGGAGACATAATGGTTTGCAAATATTTGAAAATGTGTTTTTATTTTATTTTATTTTTTTGGTTTTTCGAGACAGGGTTTCTCTGTGTAGCTTTGCGCCTTTCCTGGAGCTCATTTGGTAGCCCAGGCTGGACTCACCTCACAGAGATCCGCCTGCCTCTGCCTCCCGAGTGCTGGGATTAAAGGCGTGCGCCACCAATGCCCGGCTGAAAATGTGTTTTGACTTTCACTTTGGGCTTTAGTATGGAGGCGAAACAATTCTCCACTTGTGTATCTTATAAATGAGCTAACATCAGACATTAGTCTCTCTAATTTTTTTAAAATTTGTATATGTGTGTTCATGTACATGTACTCACAAGCACATGTGTATATCCGTGTGTGCTCGTGTGTGTGCACATGTTTTTGTGTGGGTATGGAGGCCTGAAATTGATGTCTGGCATCTTCCCCAGTTGTTTTCCATCTATTTTTTTTTTTTTGAGACAGGTTTTGCAGCTAGCACACACCACTTCCTCTAAACTGGCTAGCCAGTCTCTAGGGCCGTCCGGTGTCTGCCTTTCCAGCATTAACATTACAGCTATGTACTGCTGTGCTAGGCTTTTTATGTGGACACTGGGTGTCTGAATTCAGTTCTTTATATTTGCATGGCAAACACTTTACCAATTAATCCATCCCTTCTTCTTCTTTTTTTTTTAAGTCCTCTAACAATCTCTATGTGGAACCTAGGCTGCAGATGATGAGACTCTGTGCGATTTCAATCCAAAGATGGGCCACATCTGACCTGTGACCAATTCCCAGCAGCCATTGTGCACATGGGTTACAGAGACATCCGGGGCAGCTTGTCTGCTGCCTAACAGAGCACTGAAACAATCTAATAAATAAGAAATACAGTGCCACCGTCAGAGGCTTGGATGGAGGTTGGAGCGAGCAAGAGAAGTAATTTGGGCAGTAAATCCTGTGAATTCCCATTATATGCCCACCCCCCTTCAGACAAGCTAAAAATAGAAGCCTCAAATAAATATATATCAGAGGTAAGGGAAAAAAGAAAGGGGTGATTTAGAAGGAATTGTTGGTGGTCAGCCTAAACCAAGAGTGTGGAGATTAGAACCAGATTATAATCATGAGATACAGTGTTTTCCAACGAGGTAGCTGGGGAATAAACATTACTGTGTTCTCTAAAAACAAGTCAAGACAAGCAAGGTGAAAAGCTAGGGATGTATGAGCTGTTGGCCACTTGTCTGCTGGCTCCTTGAGAACGCCTATGGAAATTCTAGCAGGAGAATACAGCTACTTTACCCCAGACAGAAGGTCAGTCAGCAGCTCTGGCAGAGGCAAAGGGAGACAGAAGGCAGGAGGGGGAGATCTGCTGTCTGGGTTACGGCTCCTGATGCCGTCATAAAATGTTCTCACACAAACAAGGGAGGGGGTCCATTTTGGTTCCCAGTTCCAAGGTATTGTTCACCATGATGAGGAAGCCGTGGCAGCAGGCACTGTGGAGGCTGGCCACATTGCATACAAAGTCAGGTAGCAGAGAGGGATGTTGCTAGTGGCAGCTTGATTCAGTCCTGGATCCCAGCCTGTGGAATGGTGCCACCCACGGCTCATGTGGCCCTTGAACTCAATGAACCTAACCTAGGTAATCCTTCACAGCTGTGCTCAGAGACTTGCCCCCTCGGGGATTCTGGTCATTAATTCTAGTCTGTCAAATTGACAGTCAGTATTAACTATCACACCCACCTAGCCAACCAGATCTGCTGAACCAATCCTGACAGCTGACAGGTGACCAATGTCATAACTAGATGCCCTCACTTCCTTGGCTGCCACTGCCGGGACATCCTATGGTCTGAATAAGATTAGCAATGACCATGATGGGGGCATCTTGGTTCTGATCCTGCAACCCATCTGGCTTCCCCATCCATGCATCCAAAGATCACTAGCGACCTTCCTGTTGATAAGATCAATGGACACTTTCTTTGGTTTTCTCTCCACTGCATGTGGCTCTGCTGTGGACCCTTCCTTCCTTAGGTTTCAACATGCCTTATCATATGTGTTTCTCACTTCTCATCCCTGTAACGTGAATCTTAAAAGGTCTTATTAATAAAAACAAACCTGGAGCTGGGTATTGGGGTGAATGCTGGAAGATCAGAGAAGCAGAACAAGCCACAACTACCTCACCTTGCCAATTTCTCAGCTGATCCTATTTCCTCAGACTGGAAGACTCTCTGTCCTCATCTGAATGGATCTCAGCTGAACTGCTGCTCAAAAGCCTAAAAACTTAACCAGCTCTAGTTCCTGGTCCTCACGCCTTATATACCATTCTGCCTCCTGCCATCACTTCCTGGGATTAAAGGCGTGAGTCACCATGCCTGGCTGTTTCCAGTGTGGCCTTGAACTCACAGAGATGCAGGCAGATCTCTGCCTCTGGAATGTTAGGATTAAAGGCGTGTGCCACCACTGCCTAACCTCTATGTTTAATATTTTGGCTGTTCTGTTCTCTGACCCCCAGATAAGTTAAATGGGGTGCACAATATATCAACCACACATCCCTGTGTTCTTAGTAGTCTTTACCGTCTCCTCACCTTCTACTTGTGCATAGACATCACTGGAAAACTGCCCCTTGGCTCTATCCTTACTCTACATCCTCCAAGCACCTTTGAGACCCCAACTTTCTGCTCTCACCCGGTATATGTCTTAGCTCCTAACAGTTCTAGTTACTCAGCACAGCTGCTGCTAGCCCCATGTGGCTATTCAAATTCCATTTTCTTTAAAAATGTATTATTTTTAAATTTTTAATGTGTATTTTTTAAAGATTTCTATACATTCTTTTTATGTGTGTGAGTTTTGTTTAGCCTGCCTGTTTGTTTGTGTCCCACATGAATGCCTGGTGCCATTAGAGGTCAGAAGAGGACATTGGATCTCTTGGAACTGGAGTTAACAGATGGTTATGAGCCCCACATGTAAGTGCAGGGAATCAAATCCAGATCCTCTACAAGAAAGATAAATAAGTGCTTTAACCACTGAGCCATCTTTCTAGCTCCTCAAATACTGATTTTTTTAAGTAAAATTGAGGCCTAGCAAGATGACTCAGCAGGAAAAGGCACTTGCCACCAGGCCTGATGACCTGAGTTTAATCCCTGGGATGCTCATGGTGGAAGAAAGGAACCAACTTAGCAAGTTGTTCTCAGACGACCACACCTTATGTCGTGGTACACATACACCCCCACACAACATACATACATGTACACACACATATAAGCTGCATTTGGGGGGGGTTGTTAGTGGCATAAAGCAACCATTTTGGACAGCATTATTCAGCTTTTATTGCCCTTGGGTATTCTGCAAGCACCTCACCATTATGTCTCATTGCCAGGCGGTGGTTGCACAAGCCTTTAATCCCAGCACTCAGAAGGCAGAGGCAGGTGGATTTCTGTAAACTCAAAACCAGCCTGGTCTACAAAGTGTACTCCAGGACGGCCAAGGCTATAAAGAGAAACCCTGTCTTGAAAAACTAAAAACAAAACAAAACAAAACAAAAAAACAAAAAAAAGTATATTACTCATAGACTATTGGGACTAGAGGGTGAGTAAACAGAGGTAAGAGAGAGGGATAACAGATTAACTTTCGTTGTTAAGTAGCATACAACCCACTATGAATGAGCTTAAGTGACTAAGGGGAGTTGATTGTTCCTTACACTAAATGGAGCACAGGTTTTGCTTGAAGCTTTAATCAAGCAACTGGCCAGTGTTTTCAAAGGCCATCTCTCTGCCCTGACACACACACACACACACACACACACACACACACACACACACACACACAGTGTAGACTATCCAAAAGCAAGCATCACCTTGGACATAGAGTAGATACCAGTAGCTCCCGGAGTGGGGATATTCCTCATTCCTGTCTCAAGGGGACAATGAATTTGAAAGAGACCAAAGAGGGGTGTATGGGAGGATTTGGAGGAAGAAAAGGGAAATATTTATATTATATATGTAATTATATTATAATTTTTTAAATGTAAAAGGAATGAAGAACATGTATATTAGACATTTTCTATATTTTTTCTCAAATTATGGAAATACGTACAAAGATTCAGGAGAAGAATCAGGTGAGTAGTGGTGTGTGTGTGGGGTGGGGTGAGGTAGTTCGGCCAAAAAAGACATTTTCCACACCAAACCCAACCACCTGTGTTTCATTCCTCAGACCCACATGGCACAAAGAGAAAACAACTCTGAAAGTTGTCCCTTGACCTCCCTATGAATGCCACAGCATGCGTGCACGCACAGGTAACATGAGAGGATAGAGTGGCAAGCATCTCCAGTTGACACCAAGCAAGAATCAGACCCCTCTCATGACAGCATGAGAAGCTAATGATGTGTCAAAATGGGAACATCTTTTCTGTAATTTTTACTGCTGCTTTCTTTCATTTGTTTGCCTTGAATCCACATCACCTCTAACAAAAGCACCATATTCCTTAACGTTCTGGCAAAAACACTCTTCAGTTCTCAGGGCTGAGGTTGGTAGAGCCACCTCTTTAGAAAGTACGTATTAAGATAAGCATTCAAATGGATCAGCAACACAGAATGGGCTTCCTAAGCACAGTGTGCACAGAGCGAGAGTGGCCCTGCAAACTCCACCAACAATAGCGACTTTGTTCAGAGAGCTTTATGAACCCCATTTAGCATTAAGTAGATTGTCACACCTGGAGGAGTTCCAACAGAGGGGCTTCAATTTTCTTATAAGTAATATAGAGTGCTGGGAAAAATAGGCTTGAGGACATTGCAATTCCTTTCTTGCACAAATACAGAAAAAAATATTTTTCTTTGAAGTTGCTTAAGGTTATTTCTTTTTTTTTTTTTTTCTCCAAAGGCAGAACATTTGAAATGTGTCCGTGGCAGGAAGCCTTTCTGACAATTATTTTATGAACCCCTGTGAATTGGTGAAATGGGAAAGACAGCCACAGTTATGGGTAAAATGGTGTCTCTTAGAAAGATATGTTAAGATAGAAGTCGCTGTACCAGTGAAAGTGATCTTAATTGGAAAGAGGGTCTTGGCAGATGTCGTCAAATTAAGATGAGGGAGGGTGAGTCCAAACCCAGGGGCAGATGTCTTTATAAGATGAGACTATTTGGATTTCAAGATCTAGACCCAGAGAGGAAAGCAGAAGGCGATGACTGGGACACATCAGAGTGGCACAGCTGCCAGCCGAGAGACACCAAGGATGCCCCCAGCTACCAGAACCTAGATAGAAACCTAGGAAACCAGATAGGACTCTTCCCAAGACCCTTCAGACAGAGCATGTTCCTGT
>CABHPH010126814.1:37658-47744 GCA_902168325.1 Peromyscus nudipes
CCCCCCTCCTTCTTCTTCTCCTTCTTCAATGTATGCATGAGTTTATGAATGCAGACTCTCATGTTGGTGTAGCAAGCACTTACCCACTGAACCACCTTCTCTGCCCTCTAAGGTCTTTTGGATATAGTAAGACATAGAAGCCTTTTCTCATTGGTTCCTCAGAGAAACATGTGTCCTCGGCCAACTGACCCCAATATCTCACAAATACTACTCTGTCACTGTGCCCTTTTGCTGACTCCCAACCTCAATGAATCTCCCACTTTGTGAGCACACAACTGGTGAGAACCTACTGGAAAACAGGGTTCAGCCTGGAAAAGGAGATTCAGATAGAGGCACAATATAGGATCTGGGTTTCTGAATAGGAATTCACTCCAGAACCCAGGCTTTGACAGGGGAGATTTGTACCATTACTGTCTGGGGACTGTGGATGAGACATTTAGCTCTATGAACCTCAGCCTATTCATTTATACAATGGCTCTATTACTCCTGCCCAGCTATTTCCTTGTCTTGTTTGGGTGTCAGATGAGAGAATAGGGGCCAGTTATTTCAAAATGGGGATTACCTATGAAGGCATTGCTTTCCCCAGAGTGGCCACAAGCCCAGTTTCTTGGGGAAGGAAGACAAGAGGGAGGGAGAAGCAAGTGGGATTTATTTTCTGGGTCTGCCTGCTTCTCACTCAGTGCTCAGAGCATGTAGACAGACCAGCCAAAGCAGAGAAGACCTCCAACCAGAAGCTGAATCTCCAAAGCTGAACCCCCACTCTCGCCTTCTTGCTGATACCCCACTCCCAACCTGCTCCACTGATTTTATCTTTACATTATATGTGACTGCGTGTGTGTGTGTGTGTGTGTGTGTGTGTATGTGTGAGTGTGTGAGAGTGTGCATGTTTGCTTGTGTATGCATGTGTGTCGAGTGTGTGCATGTGTATGCATATAGAAGCCAGAAGTCAACACTGGGCATTTTTATCTATCATTCTATACCCTAATTTTTGAGACAGGGTCTCTCACTGAACCTGGAGCTTGACATAGTTGTCAGACTGTCTAGCCAGCAAGCCCCTGGAATACCTATCTCGGCCACTCCAACACTGTACAGACAGGGACACCTGTACTCAACTGTCACATCGGGGCTGGGGATCAGAACTCAGGTCCTCATGTTTGCATGGCAGGCACTTTCCCTCCTGAGCCATGTCCTCAGCCTTCTATACTATTCTTATCATTGGGGAAACTTAGGGCCCTACTCCCTCTCCAACCCTGTCCCCTCTCTGCCCTCAGCTGCTTCTCATCCTCTCTCCCTGTCTCAAACCTCATCTTCTCTTTGAAAAGTTTTGAGTAGAATGAAGCCACTGTTCTCAGAGGCTCAGCATAAAGAGCTCACTATGCACTTGAGCAGAAATTATCCCCTTTGAAGAATCCTCACTTTAATCTCCTCCAAGGCAGGTCTTTGTGGTAAACAGAACAAAATGACACAATATGCTTCACACTAAATGCCTTATTAAGTAGCATTCAGAAAATCTTGCAATTCTCTCATAATTAAATGCATAATTAATTGGGTGGGTGATTTTTTTAAAAATAGTTATTTGGTGATTAGAAGCAATCAAATATTTCAGATGATCTAGTCAACTTTGTGCAGGGCAGTTAGCATCCCTAATTGTGACTTAAAAACAAATATATCTTGGCTGAGTTAACACATGGCCTCTTACACCTGTGACAAGAGTTTTGTGACAGATTCGGTCACATCCATGGAAGCATCTTGCTTTTTCTTCTGGGGTCTCTCCTGATACATTGAAGACATTTAAAGGCCAGCTTGTGTGTCAAGGAGAGAGAGCTATGGATTAGGAGCATCCCACCCTTCCAAATAGTAACCAGCACCCCAGGCTTCACCACCCCTCAACTATGAGAATTCAGAAGAGTGTGAGGTCATTGGGTTCTTGGCAGGAGAGGAGAGCACAGTGATGCCCCTTCTTATCTGCTTCACCCACCAGAGAAAATGAATCAGAATAGTCTTGGAAGCAAGTCACACATGTACAAATGGGAAGTGATGGCCTCTATGTAGCTGGTGACCCCAAAGACATCTGAACAGGACTGGGAGGATACTATTATTTTCTTTAGCTTAAACTCCAGGTGAACCTCAACCCTGCCCTTCAGGAACTGGTCTAGACATGCATATCTGCTATAGTTTGAGTCATGTACAGAAAACTTGATCCTGTTGGAGACTTCAAATGGTGGTGGGACTTTCAAGAGGTGGGGCTATGTGAGGCTAGAACTGGATCCTTCCTGGGGCTGGCTTTATCTTTGGCTAGAGATTCTCTCCTCACACCAGCACTTGTAGTAATTCTGTCCACCACAAGACAATATAGCTATCAGGAGGCCTCACCAGATCTGGCACCACGCTAAACAAATGAGCAAAATAAACATTTTTTTTTCTTTATACAGGTCCCTACCTCGGGTGCTTTGTTATAGTCATTTTTTATCATCCAACTGAAACTTTTAGTCCTTCTGACATGCCCTCCTTCATTAATTTCACATCACTTCTCACAAAGAAAGTGTCTCCTGAGGCTGCCTGGGTCTTGATCTCTCCGCAGGCCAGGCAAAGGGAGGGATGGTTCTCGCTTCTAGCATCCTCAGCCATCTGCTGCCACTCCAGCCCTGAGTGTACTCCCACCTGCTGTCCATGGCCGGTGGTCAGCTCTTGGGCATCAATTTCTCGGGAATGATGGGGGACCACTCTTTTGCATTCCTGCCTTTGGTAAGAAAGGTCTTGATGCCTATTCTTGGGGCACAGACCTTACTTTTGACAAGTTAGTATTCATTTCTAAGAGCTGAGGAAGTGAGGGGACCCTTAGCTAGACCCTTTGGGGGGAATCTTAGACAGCAGAGCACCTGCGTCAGAACTGGGAGGACCCTGCTCCGGAGCAAGGATGCTCCCTGGACAGTGGGGGCTTTCACCTCTCTTCATTGCTACATCATTCTGTGAGGCTGGTCATGGGAAAAGTCAGAGGAGGTAGTGTCCTGGGAAGACTTGGGGATGATTCTGCAGGCTTCATGAGAAAAGTCAGCCATTTCCACTTGTACCCTTGCACGTGAATGTCCCCCAGATCAGAGGAGCCTCTCAGGGTACATGGAAACCAGCTGAGGCCACACAGTTCTTGATGGTGGATTTCCCAAGGACATTTGTAACACCAGAAGAGGCACATCACTCATACTAGAGCTTATTCAAGGGGCAAGAACTGAATCTGGGTTTAAGGATGAAGGAAATATAAGGTTTCATGTGAGCTCCCTTAGCCCCAGCATATATCTGGTTCTTCCAGATTCTCAGGACAGAGGCTTGGGAGCCATCCCAGCTCCTCCTCCTCTGCTGCCCCAGCCCTGCTTCCAGTCACCAGCCAGTCCGTTCCACTCTGAATGTCAGGCCTGTGATAAACCAGTGTTCTTCCACTCGTTGGCCTCCCTCTAATTGCCTCTTCAACCTTCCTTCCATGACAGTTGCAGAATGGTTTGAATTTGTGGGTTGTGTTTGCTCGTTTGAGAGAGCATCTCAAGAACTCACTAGGTAATTGATGTTCTCAGGTGAGTTTAGGACGGACTCGAACTCCTGCTCTTCCTGCTCTGACCTCCCAAGTGCTTACAATGACAGATGTACGCCGCTCACTACACCTGACCTCGGGGATGGGGTATGTATGTATGTGGGGGTGGGTGCACATGTGGGTGCACGCACGTGGAGAGAAGACAGCCTCAGGCATCATTCTTAGAAACATCATCCACCTCCACTAAGCCAGGGTCTCTCTGGCCTGCAACTAGCTGACTAGGCTAGACTGAGGTCAGCCCCAGAAATACTCCTGTCTCCTGCTCTCCAGCACTGGTATTACAGACTTGAGCCACCATGCCCAACACCCTTCCTTCCTTCCTTCCTTCCTTCCTTCCTTCCTTCCTTCCTTCCTTCCTTCCTTCCTTCTTTCTCTACTTTCTTCTTTCTTTCTTCCTTTCTTTCTTTTTCCTTCCTTCCTTGCTTTCTTTCTCTCTCTCTTTTTTGTGTGGATCCTGGGGATTGAACACAACTCCTCCTATCAGTAAGGCAAGATTTAGAAACTGAGCCACAACCCTAGCTCCTCAGAAGGTTTTTGAAATGTATTTTATTTTTAATGTATGTGCATATGCAGGTGCCCACAGAGGCCAGGAGAGAGTATTAGATCCCCTGAAGTTGGAGTTACAAGTAGTTGTGACACACCCAGTGTGACTTCGGTGAACCAAACTCAGGTCCTCTGGAACAGTAGCAAATGTCTTTAACCACCAAGCCCTCTCAGCAGCCATCACACCCTTAAGAACAGTTTTTTAAAAGACAGATCTGGCCATGCCAGTCTCTCATGCAGAACCCTTGCTCTCTCTCCACCTCCAGTGCTGGGAAGTCAATATCATCAACAGAGAAGCCTCCATCGTGACCAATACGATGAGAGAGGTTGAAAATGGAGAGAGATGGGCTCTCTGAGTCAAGATTTACCTTGTGGAGTCCAGAAGGAGAATGAGCAGGGCCAAACCTGTTTGGGCAGGATCTGCCTGGAAGTCCCATGAAGAACAGGTGGGAAAATAGTGAGAACAGAGGGCAGATGGGAGAACCAGACCTTAGAAGCAGTGATCCCTAGGAGGCACTATAGATGGATTAAAGCAACATGAAGTTTCATCAACATGGCTGCCTAAGTAGAACAAGGAATACACCAATAGACACACTAACACAGAGAGGGGAAATCTAATGGGACCCCAATCCTAGACAAAGAACTACAGGCAACCAAGTAATGTTGAGAGTGGAAGAAACAGTCTTCCGTGGTAGTATTGTATTCCCCGAAATATTGTGCACCCTAATAAACTTACCTGGGGTCAGAGAACGGGACAGCCACACTATTAAACATAGAGGATAGGCAGTGGTAGCACATGCCTTTAATCCTAGCATTCCACAGACAGAAATCCATGTGTTCAAGGATACAGCCAAGCATGGTGACTCACGCCTTTAATCCCAGGGAGTGATGGTAGAAGGCAGAAAGATATATAAAGCGTGAGGACCTGGAATTAGAAGCTTTTAGCTGGTTAAGCTTCAGGCTTTCGAGCAGCAGTTCAGCTGAAAGCCATTGGGATGAGGACACAGAAGCTTCCAGTCTGAGGAAACAAGACCAGTTGAGAATTTGGCCAGGTGAGGTTAGCTGTGGCTTGTTCTGGTTCTCTGATCTTCCAGTTCACCCCAATACCTGGCTCAGGTTTGATTTTATTAATAAAAACTTTTAAGATTCCTGCTACAGTCTTCCTCAGGGAAGGTCCCCTAATTGGGTATCCAATACCAAGTGGTCAGCCCTGAAACTACATGCATACAAGTAACAGTATATATACTAAACAGGTTATATTCATATATTTAGGTGTGTGTGTGTGTGTGTGTGTGTGTGTGTGTGTGTGTGTAACAATGACAGAAAAAGAAGTCATGGAGTGGAGTGGTTGGAGGGAGGAAAGGGAAGAGATGCAATTATATAAGAATTCCAAAAAATTAAAAAATATTTTTAAAAAGCATCAGTCTTCCAGCACACAGTTAGTAATTATCAGGGATGGGCACACTTTGTCTGTAAAGGACCAAATAGCAAATGTTTTAGGGTTTATAGGCCTTTCTGTCTCTGTCAGAGCTATGTGTCTGTTGGTATAATAGATTGAAAGCAGCCAGACACTTTGTAAGCAAATAGTCATGACTGTGTTCTAATAAAACTTTGTTTATAAAATAAGCATGTTGGCTGATACCCTGTGTAGAATGATACCCAGCATTTTCTTAATCAGAATTGTGGGCTTTCCAGAGATGAAGATTTTAACATGTACAGCTGAAAGTTGGAAAGTCAAGACCTATAAATAAAGGTGCAAATAAAATAAAAAGAGTGGGATGCTGTGGCCTCTAGGGACTCCCTGCAGCAAGAAGACATCCATATCCCTAGGTGTGAAGGGCCAAGAAAGGGAATGTAGTTGGTGGAGTCTGGGTATGAGATGGGGTCTGAAGAGAGGAGCCACCTGGGAGAGATCAAGACTGTGATAGAAAGAAGTCGTTCTAAAGACTGTGCTCCAGCCAGAAGAGAGGCAGACAGGGACAGACACCCTGACCTCTCTTTGCCTCATCTTCATCCCCATCCTGTTTGTGCTCCATCCCCCTGCTCCCAAGCCTGTGTGCATCTCAAACTAATGAATATCCTTAAGAGGTCCCTGAAAGGCTGTTCCACGACCCCACTTCAGTAACTGTATTAGGAAGGCAGGTGGGGGTCTGATCATGAATGACTTTGAACCTTCTGGCAAGTCTGTTCAGGCTGGCTCTGTGGGCACAGGAGCACGAACAGAGGGGCAAACAACAGTCAGCCCATCGCCTTGACTATTAAACATTCATATTAAAAGTTGAAAGGTCTCCCTCTCAACCCCTGACCTCTTTTCCCCCAGCTTTCATGACTCAGACACAGTCACTGCTCCCCCACAGCCCTTTGTCTGATTCAATCTCTTTTTCAGTGGGACTCATTTTTTTTTTCTAAACAGTTCAATATCCATCTCTGCTTCTTATAAACCTGCCTTTGGAAGATTTGCATGATGAAAGGGGAAAGATGAAATTGTCTTCTCCTTAGGGAAATAATTTGTGCACCTTCCGTTTGGAAATTATTCCAAGTTCATGCTTCATGGGAAAGTCAAATTGCTCCCTGGAATGGCACTAATAAATCCATCCGCAAGCATCCTTATCTTCATCTTGGTTCAGTGCTATCCAGAACACCTCATAGCCTTGGGAAATGGAAAAGGGGTCATGGATCCAAGGTCACTCTTATGCGTTTGTTCTTTCTTTTCTTATGGTGTGTGTGTTGAGGGGATATATAAGTGCACATGTGTGCACATCTGTGTGAAAGTCAGAGGACAGTCTCAGGTGTCATTTTTTCAGGCACCTTCCATGTATTTTGTTTGAGGCAGGGTCTCTCATCAATCTGGAGCTTTATGAAATAGGCAGGCTAATTCACCTGGCCAGTGAGCTGCCAGGGATTTGCCTGTCTGTAATGGCTATCTTGCAATCTCTGGCTAATGCCACCACACCGGGCATTTATTATAAGGGTTCTGGGGTCTAAACTCAGATCTTCATACCTATAAGATCTTCACATGCTTTACCAATTGAATTATGTCCCCAACTCTTGTTCTTTCAGTTATTGCATATTTATAAGCAATTGGTTATGGGCCCAACACCAGGTAAGATCTAGGCAATATACTCGTGTGTGTGTGTGTGTGTGTGTGTGTGTGTGTGTGTGTGTGTGTGTGTGTGTAGATTTCTCTATACAGCATAAGCCCGTCAGTGCAGAATCTGTCGGATGCTCCAGGCTCATCTCTAGGTCAGGACCCACCACATAGGAGGTGCTTCATCACTATTTACAAAGTGAATGGAAACTTCAAAGAGCACTATCCTGTTTCAATCTTAGACTCTAATAACAAGCAAACCAATGTCCTCACCTATTAAAATGACTTGTTTAATCTAGTAAGAGATAAGTTCTGCTCCTAAAAAATGTCACATACATGCAGTCGCACACCACATCATCATACTTCTCTATCCTGAGTGGGAAAAACCCATCTAAGCAAATGTTATAAGCATCGCAGTCTTTAAAATGTCACTATGTCCTCCATTGGCTTCATAACTATAAACAGGACAGATTAAGAACCCAACAGAATAGACAGTACACTGTAGGATGAATAACTGCTTTTTCAGGAGCTCCCCCACCCCTCTTTTTTGCATGACTATAAAGAAGAGTAGGCACAGAGCCCCACCAATTCTCCCTCCGCCACAGTTGTGTGGAGCCAGTTGATGGAACTTTCTCTGTCCCCACTGGCCACACAATCAGCAAAATGATCAGCAGAGAGCTCAGTGGCTGTCCCGCTCACTGCCCTTGGCTTTTTGGTCAACTGAGCCCTGACAATAGCCAGCCAGCAGTCCTTTCCCAGCAGTTATCACGGCTCAGATAATAGGTCCATGTCGTCAGCCTCACATTTGTTGGTTGACAATGGCTCGATTCTGCAGGGTGGCATTATCCAAAACCTGCTTCCCCACCCCCTACCCTTGAG
The DNA here is from genome assembly GCA_902168325.1 of Peromyscus nudipes. Taxonomy (NCBI): domain Eukaryota; kingdom Metazoa; phylum Chordata; class Mammalia; order Rodentia; family Cricetidae; genus Peromyscus; species Peromyscus nudipes. Next base: position 45,752 of record CABHPH010126814.1, read on the forward strand.
GGATCTGTGAAAGAGACCTCAGTGGAGCTGAGACAAGCTAGACTGTGATGACAGAGGGGCTCTCCTGAGAGGCCTGAAAAGCTCTATTTGTAAATAAAAATGTCAAGTGGATTTACGGTCAAGAGCAGAGGAGCAGGGGACACATGCCCCACTTGCCTGGCAGAATTCCAGTTAAGATGTCTTCCGACAGCTGCAGTCACAAGTGTAGGGCCAAAGAGGTGCAGGAGCTGAGAAGTTTCAAACGTCCTGTCAAAGTACCATCCTCCTCTCCCTGACACTCTTTCATGTGAGGTGTTGAGCTTTGATCCATTAAGCTAATAATGCTTAGCGATTATTAGGGGCACTGGGTCGTAGGAGTATGTTATTGTCATCATGAACTATGATTTGACCAGCCTTTACAGTTACAGGGGGCTTTGTCTATCTTGTCATTTGACCCAACTGAAACACACCAGAGCAAGGCTCCTACTTTTACAGACAAAAACCAAAAAGAAAACAAAACCAAAAAACCAGCCAAGCATCAAAAACAACAGAAATGTTAAATGGCTTGCTTAGAGTCACCAGCAAATATACTTTAAGCCTAAAGATTCTGTGTTGGGGATGGGCTACACTCTATAATATCTCACAGCCACCTCATGTCTGCTAGGAATCTAAACAATGAGGACCTAGTCCCCAAAAGACAACTGCCTTACTGCATTGCTGGTCAAACCTCAATCCTGCTTCTCCTTAGCATCATGGAACCCATGTTGGCCTCCTATATCTTGTGCTCAACGGTTACTGTTTCTACTTTGACTACATGGAATAGGTCAAACTTTCTTCTATGACCGCCCTTTTTAATGCTCGAAGATGAAACACCTCTGAGGATTTCCTCTTCAATCTAAACAATTCCCTAACCATCACAGTCGCTGTTAAGTATGTTTTAAATTTTTAAATTTGGTTCAGAGCCCAGCCACCAAAACATAATATGACATGCAACCTTTGGCTGGAGAAACAGCGTGGAATTGCCTCTATTACCTACTTGGGTTGGGATCTGTGCTTCCATGGATGCCCCTGGGGCCTGCATGAGTCATTAGGCTAAACTTCCACTTGGAATTATCATGGCATACAGAGAAGGTAAGGTTTAAGAACAAGAAATCAAGAAAACATGAGATGCTGGAATGAAGGGGTTACCGTGGGAACTCCCCAATGGGGCCCAGGCAGTGCTCTAGGTGCTGAAAAAAAGAACAGAATAGATACTAAGACAGGAAGGCTTTGGTCAGCTCCCCGAGCCATACACCCACTTTCTCTGCCCTCCTTGGATCCTTGCAAGTGGATCCACCAACACCCTAACTTTAGGCACCTTATTTTCTGGTTGAGCTGATTTAAGCCCCCATGCTGTTGTTGCCAGGGTGACCAGAGGGCAGGTCCAGCTGAAGCTGCTAGTGGTCCATCCAAATCTGTTCTCTCCTTCTGTTTTGATAGGATCTAAACTGTCCCCTGGAAGCCATGTGCTAACGGTTAGGTTGCTAGCTGATGGGCTTTTTGGAAGTGATTGAATCATGATGGCTCTGACCTCTATGGTAGATTAATCTACAGATAGGCTCATAGCTGAACAGACTTTGGCAGAAGCCATAGGAGATATGCCCGAGCTGTAGAACATAGATTGCGGTGTTCTTGAAAGGGATCTCTTACTGCTGCCCCTCCCTCTGTGTGTTGACCACCATGAAGCAGGCAGCTCCTCTGTTGTGTGCTCCTGCCTCACAATGTTCTGCCTCACCTCAGGCAGGAAGCTATGGAGTCATCTGGTCATAATTGAGACTTCTGAAACTGAGTCAGAATAAATCCTTAGATGCTTTAGTCATAGTGATGAAAAGCGTTCCTTCCCTCATCTTCCTCCTCCTCCCCTTCTCTCTTTGGAGACAGGGTCTTATGTATTTCAGGCTGACCTTGAACTTGCTATATAGCCCAAGATGACCCTAAACTTTTGATCCTCCTGCCTCCACCTCCTAAGTGCTAG
>CABHPH010126815.1:8649-20363 GCA_902168325.1 Peromyscus nudipes
GGGGTATACACAATTTAAACCAACCCGTCAATTGTGTGTTTGGTTCGCCCCCCCCCCTTTTTTGTTCTTTTGCTGGGCTTTCTTGTTTCGGTCTGTGCGGGGGGGGGGGGGGGATCTTTTTTCTGTAACAGCAATAATCATTTTTAATTCAGCTATGGAACCAGAGCTGTGTCGGGTTATTTAGCCCTCTCCTACTTCAGGAACTAAGCTGCTGCTGTCATCCGTGTGAATACAACGTGCCATTTTCTTGCTTATTTAAGAACAAAACAGCGCTGAAAAGCAAAAACTCTGCTTTTTTTCTTCAAGAGGAAACTATGTAAAAATATATAAAAAGGCAAAAATTGGCTACTTGAAATCCAAGAATGGTTTTAATGTGTTGGCCAAGAAAAATAAACTGCAAAGTCCTGTGAGGTCTTCTAAAAACTTACAAGAACAACTGATGGGCAGTTCTAATCAGACTTGGATGTTATTTCCCCCCTTTAAAAATGGCAACATATACAGTCCCACAAAACACAATATCAACGTTTTTATCTTGACCGCCAGAGACGCTGCTTTTCGAAGCCTTCTGGTTCCAAATGGTTGGGTAAACACACAGGTGGCCTTTATTTCTTCAGAGGCTGATAGACAGAGGCATTAGGGTCGAGTCCAGAGGGGCTGGTCTCTACAAACTTAGAGGAGTAGTGAGGGGACACGGGGCTCAGGGGACTGGTGGCGGCACTGTATGTTATGCTGGGCATGACGGCCATGACTTCGGCTATCTTCTGTTTTAGGTCCTTGATTTCCTGGTCTTTCTGAAGGATTTGCCCTGCAAGATCAAAGACCTAGCATTAGTGAGGAGGGCGGGCTCACACACACTCCCCAGGCCAGCCCCACATTCACCGTTTGGTAAAGGCAGACAGACTTCCTGTAAATGCCCAGTCGTAGGGATTTTCAGGCACCGTGCTTCATATGCTATTCTCTGTCATCTTCCTTTTCTAACTGTGGAAAATGGTGACCAGTTCTTAGCTTGTGGGGGTACAAGAAAGTGGCAGCCTGAGGGGTGCTGGTTTTACAGCTCCACCTCCTGAGTTGGGGTTCCTTTCTGGATGGCTGGGCTCAGAGTGTTAGACCAAGGAACCCAGGACTTCCAATTGGTCACATCAGGTTCTCTGACAGAAAGCAGATGACATTCTGGGACGAGTGCCCAGCTTACTGGCAAGATGCCCTCTGCCCTCTGCCCAGCATTCAGCTGGCTGCTTCAGCACATCAGCTAGCTCAGGCCTTCGTGCATCCCCCATGTATGTGCTAGCTGCTGAAGTTTCCTCATCATCAATCTCAATGCCCAAGTCCTAGATTCAACACATCCCCAACTTTCCCTATGTCCCATAGTCTCAACAGTTACGACAGCATCTAAACCCCAGCATGGTACGGGGGTCTAAGTGCTCAGACACTAACCCCTCTCGCTTACAACTGGAAGAGAGGACTATTCACACCATCCACTTTATGATAAAAGGACAGGGAACAGGAAGCTGTACCCTGGTCAAGTCCTGCTAGTGTACTGCTAGTGACAGAGCTGGGAGCTGACTTCACACGGTCTGGCTGGAGCACCTACTTCCCCCCATGGCACTCATCCACCTCCTTGGGCGACAACCTATCATCTCTCTGCTGGATCATGGACTCTGTGAGGCAGAGATTGCGCCTCTTAATTTCCCATTGCTAAATCCCTGCACCCAGCCCAGTGGAGAGTCAAGGCTTCACAAATTCTGCATCTTGTTCAGTCCATCTGTTATTAAGACACAGAGCAGGCCTACAGCCAGGACCACCCTGTTCCAAATCCATGCAATCTCCATCATGCTATGTGCCTCCCTCATCTCCAAGGGAAAGAAAGAGGCTGTGTGTGAGCAGCCCTCACTGTGTGAAGCAACAGTGTGTCTGAGACGTGAGAAGACTGGGTGGCATGTTTCAGAAGGATGGAGTGAGATAAAGAGTCACTTTGTAACCAGGATGAATAACAGCATAGGAAGGAATAGGTTTGGTTTTGTATTACAAAGTTGGACAGGATCTGGATGGAGGCAATGGGAAAGCAGGAGCCAAGAGCAGGAGAAAAGATCTGCACCCTCACTTCCTTCAGGGGCCCTAAGTTTCAAGTACGTATCAAAGAGCCACTTTCTCTCTGAACACAATGAGCTTCAGATGAATAAAGTACTTAGTGGCACCTGATATAGGAACTATTGTTTTTCCCATACAGACTTCAGTTTGATTTCTTTTTTAAAAAAATTATTTATTTATTTTGATGTGCATTGGTGCTTTACCTGCATGTATATCTGTATAGAGGAACTGGAGTTACAGACAGCTGTGAGCTACCATGTGGGTGCTGGGAATTGAACCTGGGTCCTCTGGAAGAGCAGCCAGAGCTCTTAACCACTGAGCCATCTCTCCAGCCCCAGTTTGATTTCTTTATTAGTAAGAGGAAAACACCCCAAGAGCTTTGGCATGGACCTTTCTCTCTTCCTAAGCATTTGTAGGCTAAGAGTGGAGTACAACCATGCCAGGAAGCCTGATGCCCTGGACCCAGAGAGCAGGTGCTGCTTCCATGCCAGGGGATCTTCTCCAAGTGCACAGATCCCTGCAGAGAGTTAGTTAAATAGAGGGGTCCATTCCGCAGTGCTAAGTCAGACAGGAAAAAGGGCCAGTGTGGGATGAGATGCTCAGCTGCAAGGTGGGGTCCCGAGCCCACAGATAAAGTAGATTGATGTCCACCCTTTGCCCCTGCTTAATCATCTGGGCTACCCCAAGTCTCTCAGGTGGGTTTACCAACTTCTTAGCTTCTCTATTTTCTAAACATCCCCAGGCAATGCCAGAAGTTCCCAGTGACTGATGAATGGGCCTCACCTGGGTGTCTGAGGAGTATCTATCAGTGCCCCAAACCAAACACACCCCTCCTCACTTCCTAGAAGGTCTTTGCTCTTGGGCCTTGCTTCCAGCACCCCGGTCCTCTCAATCCCTCAGCAGCTCTTCTTCTTGCTCTGCATTTCCTTAGACAGGACCCAGCACCAGTCTCTGAACTGGCTCTGCCTCTGCTCCACTGGCCTCATCTTTCCTGCTGCCACTGAAGAGCCCGCTCTCTCTGAAGACCGAGGGAGGGACAACATTCTTCAGGTTGCTTCAGTCACAGTCCACTTAAACTCCCACTCTTTTCTTCCACGGCCTCCAGGCTTGGGGCCATCAGAATAGTGGCCTGGACAGCCCCAGAGCTTTCTTTCCGAGCATACAGCACTCCCTCCTGGACTGTGCCCCTCCCCACCATTCTCTGCTCTCAGAATTCATCCCATGAGCCCACTCACTCCTGCCTGCACAATGCCCTCACTACTCTCCCATCTCCATCCTTTCTACCTAGCTTGTCCTAATGCAGTAATTCTCAAAATGCAGCCAGGATCCACAGGGCCCACAGGACATCCAAGTACCAGAGCATCATTGCCTTCTGTAGTAAGCACAAGTTGGGCCTTTGGTGAACTGTGCAGAGTGTAAAATCTCAACAAAATGAACAGCAACACAGAAGAGAATGCAAATATTTTCTATTAAGTCAGACAGTAAATATATATGATAATGTAAGAAATGACACTTTTCTCATTTTTTTGACAATAGTGATTTTCATGAAATGACATTAATGTTAATATGTAATATGTTTACATTATTTTAAATGGATTACTAGATGTTTTAAGTTTTAATTTACAGTAGGGAGAAACAGCTAGATAATCTATGTGAAATAAGTTTATCCAGGGTGCTCAGGAATCTTAAGCATCTGGGCCCCGCTACCCCAGTAGACTGAGTTTTCCAGGATGGTGGTTTCTAGAGCTTGGCTGCTTGATGAGTCCCTGCTCAAGTACCCTTTCCATGTACCAGGTCAACTGGCAGAAAGGTTTTCTCAGTTTTCTAGTCACTTAGGTGACTAATCAGTTTTGTTTTTGTTTTTGTTTTTCCAGACAGGGTTTCTCTGTGTAGTTTTAGCGCCTGTCCTAGATCTTGCTCTGTAGACCAGGCTGGCCTTGAACTCACAGAGATCTGCCTGGCTCTGCCTCCCAAGTGCTGGGATTAAAGGCGTGCGCCACCGTCACCCGGCGACTAATCAGTTTTGTGAATAAAAATCCCATTTTTCTTTTCACTGGGTCTTGCCACCCTCTGTCAAAACCCTCCCACACACTCTGTGTCATTTAAAGTTCTAAGGTCTTTCCATTGGACATTCTTACAAATTGTGGCTGCTGCTATCCCTGGCCCACCTGGGTCAACAGACTGGTGAGCCTCTTTCATGTCCACGGGCTTTGCCTTCACTGCTCTGGCCTCACTCTGCTCAAATGTTCATGTTAAAGGGCTCCCTTGGGACTGCCCTGGGATGAGAAGTCTCTCTCTTGCCCTTTCCGACTTCATCTGCCGCCCTTGCCGCTATCTTACAAACAGTGGAATGGCTTGCTCACTGTTGGTCCTTGCTGGGGTATCTATTAGTTATCAGAGACACTAGTAGATCTCAGCAATTCTCTGCTGAGTGGATGGCCTGTTCTCCAGACTCTAGACTCCTCTGTCACACTGCCCAAGTCAATCCTACCCTGCTGCAGCTTGGAAGGTCCTGTGAAACTCTATCTTCTGCAAGGAAGTTTCTTGACCCTCACTCTCCCAACCTCTTCTCATCATTTAGGCCCAGCTTAAACATCAGCTCTCATGACATGCCCCAGCTCCATAGCCTGGTCTAGGCCCTGCCTCTCTCTGTCCCTACAGGCTGCACACGCGGTGAGCTGCAGCTCTCGATGTGAACACTGTGCACCCCTTGAGGAGACATGCGTACTCTCTCTCCAGCACTCGATGTGCTCTCCTCTCACAGTGCACCAGGAGCATGAGCTGACATGACTCCTAGCTCAGTGCTGGGCACGCATGCACCAGACAGCTCAAGGAAAACACTGAGGTGCCCTCTCGTTCAGAGCTCGGAGGGGAGGTCCACTCTATGCAGCCCTATGACCTCTGCATGCTGCCACCCGACTGGGGCCTGCTGCTTTCTTACCCTGGGCAATCTCAAGCTGCCGCTTTGCATCCCCCAGTGCGGAGAACAGGTCCAGCTTGATTCTCGTCTCTGCGCTGAGGCTGTTCTCCAGGTGTTGTGTCTTGTCTTGCATGGCGGAGAGCGCCGACATTAACACCTCGGTGTCCTTCTCATTTTCTTTGTACTTCCGAAGTTCCTATCAACAGCATCGAACCAGCAACGTTAGGAAGTAGTTTTGCCATCGATGTATATAAATTAGCTTCAATTTACAAATTAAGTTCCAGTCCTACTGACCCAGCCATTAGAAGAGAGAACCCTGATACTTGGTGTGTTTACACTGCATTCTTAGAGCACATGCCATGCAATATTCATACACTCTTCAGATCCTCAAAGGTATCCAGTGGGCTGTGTGGAGCACATGGCCAGAAAACAGTGGCCTACTCTCTGAGCCACTTGAGAACAGTGCCTAATGCTGGGTGTGCTAAAAACTGCATGTTTTATTTTGATAAGGCAAACTAAAGGAAAGCCCATTTACAACAGTTGGTAATATGGACAGTAAGTACTGAACTTGTTCTTTTTTTTCATTTTGAAACATGGTTTCACAATGTAAACCAAGCTGGCTTGCAACTCACTGTATAGCCCTGGCTGGCCTTGAATTCAGAAATCTGCCTGCCTCTGCCTTCAAAGTGCTAGGGTGAGAGGCCGTGCCACCATGCCTGGTCTGAATTTCTTTAAAGACAGAAATCCAAACTTATTTAAGAGAATTCAGAAATACAGAAAAATTGAAAGTTACCCATAATTTTTAATATAACCAAAATCATATCATATGTACAGCATTAGATGAAGCCTTTTAAAAGGTAAAACTTAGATCATTCCAACTATTCAGGTTCCTAAGTGCTGGGTTATAGGCATATGCCACCACACCTGCTGAAAAACACCCTTCTGGTGGCTCAATGATATTCCTGGACGTATACATCCTGTACCTTAAGCAAACATCTGCCCCATTATTACAACTGTTTCCTTCTTTCTTATGTTTGCATCTCTATACTGCTACACTGAACATGGTGTCAGTCACTGATGAGGTTTTGTCTTTTAAGACCCTGTGCTGGGCTTGGTGGCCCACACCTATAACCTCAGCATGTGGGAGGCAGAAGCAGAAGGACTGCCCTGAGGTGAGGCCAATCTGGGTCACATAACAAGACTGTGTCAAAGCAAAAAAATTCTTTACCAATTTCATAGGAGAGAAATGATTGCTAATTTTTATATTCATGTCATTACTGGTTAATAAGAGTATATTTTGTGCTGGGCGGTGGTGGCGCACGCCTTTAATCCCAGCACTCGGGAGGCAGAGCCAGGCGGATCTCTGTGAGTTCGAGGCCAGCCTGGACTACCAAGTGAGTTCCAGGCAAGGCGCAAAGCTACACAGAGAAACCCTGTCTCGAAAAACAAAACAAAACAAAACAAAAACAAAAAAAAGGGTATATTTTAAAATGTTTACATTAATTTTAACTTTTAAAAATATTTAATTTTATTTGAATGTCTGTGTATCTGAGAGTATGTATGTGCACCATGTGTGTGCAGGAACATGTGGAGGTCAGAGAGGGGTCAGATCCGCTGAACTAGAGTTATAGTTATTAGATACTGTGTGGGTGATAAAAATGGAACCTGGATCATCCACAAGAGCAAGAGCTCTTAACCACTGAGCCATCTCTCCAGACCCTATTTTGATTGTGTGTGTTTGGGGGTCAGAGGACACAAGTTGGTTCTCTCCTTCACCATGTGGTAACTGAGGTCGTCAGGCTTGGCAGTGAGCATGATGGGCCAAGTCTTTGATCCTGAACACTTAGTACCCGTGTTTCTTCTGCAAATGATCTGTTTGTATCCTTCATTTCTCTGTATGTGTTTGTAACTCTCATCAGCCATTTAGACTCTATAGTGCTAATTATTTTTACTATTCATTGATATCTGTAGTTTTTGTTTGTTTTGTGTTTTGTTTGTTTGAGACAGGGTTTCTCTGTGTAGCTATGGCTGTCCTAGAACTCACTCTGTACACCTGGCTGTCCTGGAACTCATGAGATCTGCCTGCCTCTGCCTCCCAACTGCTGAGATTAAAGGGTGTGCCACCACACTCAGTGAGTATCTCTCTCATTTTTAAAATTTTTTTGTATCTTTATTGTATGAATGTTTTGCCTGCATACATATCTGTTTGCCACATGTGAGCCTGGTTTCTGTGGAAGTCAGAAGAGGGTATCAGATCCTCTGGAACAGGAGGCAGCTGTGAGCCACTGGGAATTGAACCCAGGTCTTCCTCAGAGCAGCCAGTGCTCTTGACTGCCCAGTGACCCATCTCTCCATCCATCCAAGATCCATAAGTATCTCTATCTTATTCAACTCTTTTGGGCTGTTGTTTGTGAGTCTGTCTACTGTTTTTATGCTTAGAAAGTCGTCTTGTGTCTCAAGATCAAATAAATGATACTTTATTTCTCCCTATCTTTTTCTACATCCAATTCTTTGTCTGGAATTTCCTTTTCTGTGTTAATAAAGCTCTAATTTTATGTCCCCCACTTGTCCAGCTATTTGAAATCCTTTTACTCTTCCCCTTTCCTGCCAATCCCTGAAGCCACCTTTACTACATACTTCAAGCTCTGTCTCAAGTCACCCACTGTACTCCACTGACTCGCCAGCATTTTCCTAACAGTCTCACAATTTAAGTTACTATGCTCTTTACGAAATGACATTAATTCAAAACGTCACCTTGAAAAGCTGCTACCACGTTCTTAGTTAAGGTACACAGCCCACAAAGCTGGTTCTCTCTGTCCACAGCACTGGTCTGTCTCCTCATGTTCAACAGTACCATGTGCCTGTTCAGGAGAGCACTAAGGAGAGATGCAGGTCCTATAGGAATTAACCTTATCTTTAGGCTTAAAAAGTTAAAGGAAGGAGCTGGGCGGTGGCGCACACCTTTAATCCCAGCACTCTGGAGGCAGAGCCAGGCGGATCTCTGTGAGTTCGAGGCCAGCCTGATCTACAGAGCGAGATCCAGGACAGACACCAAAACTACACAGAGAAACCGCGTCTGGGGGGGGGGGGGAGTTCAAGGAAGGGGCTGAAGAAATGGCTCAGGTTAAGAGCACTGGCTACTCTTCCTGAGGACCCAGGTTCAATTTCCAGCACCCCCATGGCAGCTCCTGTCTGTAACTCCGGTTCTAAGGGATGTGACACCTTCACACAGACATATATGCAGACAAAACACCAATGAACATGAAATAAAAATCAATCAATTATGAAAAAGAGAAGTTAAAGGAATCCCTGCTGAGCCAGACTCTGGGCTGCACGCAGCAGACTGTAAAACTTGCAGCTTGTGTTAGGACCTGGCTGTCGACAGGACAAGGGTGGAGCTTTAAGTCCCCTTCTGTGAGATGATACGACAGGTCTGCTGTGAGGTGCTGTCTACACTGCAGCACATGCACTGGCAGACTGGAGGGGATCGGGTGATGGCAGGCCCTTCCCCACCTCCTCCTCACCTGAACCTTTAGTTCCAGTTCCCTGATCTGCTCCTCCTTCACCTTCATGTCCATTGTGAGCTTCTTGCCCTCAGCTTCTAGCTCTCTGATCCGACTCCGTAAGGTTTCGGTGCACTCTCCCCTTTTGAAAGACAGAGGAAATAAGGTTTATAATTTCCCCTATCATGGGAGATTGGTTTGAAGACCGCTGTGAATACAGAATCTACACATGCTCCAATTCCTCAGATAAAAGAGCAGTTTTTGCACAGACTTTCATAAGGCCATGTCTAAATTACTAAGAGCCAGCACAACGTAAAAACTACATGAAGTGTTGCCACACTGTAGTTTAGGGATGCATGCTCAGCAGCTGTAACTTAGCTTTTCAAATGTTTTCTTTTCTTTTAGATCTTTCTGAGACAGAATTTTAATATGTAGCATACACTGTCCTTGATCTTGCAATCCTCCTGCTTCAGCCTCTCATTACAGTCAGACCTCACCACATCCAGCTTTCAAATCCTTTCTGTAGCGGATTCCATCTCCAGAGCTCACGGGTACGCAGGACTTACACACACTTCTTAGATTCTATAGGGTCTGCCTGGTTATTATTATTTTTCCCCATGACAAGGTTTCTCTGTGCAGCCCTGATTATCTTGAAACTCACTCTGCAGACCAGGCTCTCCTGGAACTCAGTGATAGACCTGCCTCTGCCTCAAGTGCTGGGATTAAAAAAGTATGCGCCACAACAGCCTGGTGAGTCTGCCTGATTTTAACTTTTGGCTCAATATGCTTTTTCCTACTCTGCTTTGGAAATTTCAACAGCAACCAAAATAATTATTGATTTTTTGAGACAAGGTCTCTCTCTGTAACCCTGGCTGACCTGAAACTCACTTTGTAGACCAGGCTGGCCTCAAACTTACAGAGAGATCTGCCTGCCTCTGCCTCTTGAGTGCTGGGATTAAAGGCGTGGTCACCATGCCCAGCTATTTTAAAATTTGTATTGTATCTGTGTGTGCTATGGAAGCCAGAGGTCAACCTCAGGTGCTATCCCTCAAGAGCAACCACCTTGTTTGCTGAGACAGTCTCTGGGAAGCTGGTCAGTGGGTCCCAGGGATCTGCTAGTCCAGGCCTCCCCAGTGATGGGATCACAAATGTGCACTACCTCACCTGCCTTTCACAAGGGGGCTGGGCACCACCACATCCAGCTTTTGACATGGGGACTGAACTCAGGCCCTTATGCTCACACTTTAAAGCACTGTGTCAACTGAGCTATCTCTTCAGCCCTCTAAAATACTTAGGGGTTGGAAAGATGGCTCAGCCTTTAAGAGCACTTACTATTCCTGCAGAGGACCCACACTTGGTTCCTAGCACCCATATGACAGTTCACAACCCTCTCTCACTCCAGTCCTAGGAAATCCAATGCCTTCTGACCTCCATGGGTACTGCACACATGGTGCACAGACATACATGCAGGCAAAACACTCATATACATAAAATGAAATAAATTAATCTAAAAATACTTTTAAGCTCCTCAAAAGCACCCACATCTGTGTTGGAAGCACTGACAGTCTTGTGAAGAACAGACTGCAGATGGTCTCCAAGTGACCACACAGAAAACGAGAGGAAGCCTGTCAGGAGCATGGGGTACAGTGACTCCTTCACCTCTCTATGGATGAGGTCACTGAGAGATGAAATGTTGGAGGGCAGCGTAAGCGGGCCCAGGTGGGGCTGAAACAAGCTAATGAACAACTCACACAGCACCCGTCCACACAAACTACTGTCTGTCCCACCCCACCCAGCATCAACCCCAACCCTGAACAAACCCCCGTGACAGGGACATACCTAGATGCAGCAGCAAAGGCAACAGCCCGGGCAGCAGTGGCTTCTTCTAACTTCTTCCTTTTTTTCTCCTCCATTAACTGTTTTTCTACAAAGCTTCGGGCTTCCTGCTCAGCTTTTAGCTTCTTCTCCAGCTGGCTGATATTCTGCTTGTCTTTTTGCTTCATTTGCACAGCATTATGTAACCTGTGTGGAAACGATTGTCACACAAAATCTTCTGACTAGAGGCATTCACCACAAGCCCTGAGAACCACAGACTCTATGCAGCCTCTCTTGGGCAGGTGTACATGGGAGGTTCCCACAGCAAAGTATCCCCTTCCAGTGTGCCAGAGAAAACACATGGTCATTACCACTTAATGACTCCTAAACACTAAGAAGCTACCCGCTTTCTGTAACCCAGAGTCAGCCCTCCTCCACTGTTAGGTGATCTACAGCAAGCGGGAAGAAGATACAGCTCAGAAAGCATCTGCCAGAGGAGCAGGTGACTGCAGTGCATTCTAGTGCCCCAGAACGCTGTGAAAAAACAGTCAGACCAAAGACCTACTGATTGGACCAATGCTGTCAAATCTAAAATGGGCGGGAGGGGAAGGTCTGTCTTCCTTTTTTTCCAGTTGTTTTCTTAGTCATGCAGCAACCTTTCCTTTCCAGGTGCAAGGCCTTTTCTCACACCCTTAAGTTCCCTCCAGCTTCACAGAGCAAGGTGAAGGGAGCTAGTCACCAGACTGTCCCAAAGAGGCCAGTGCTAAGAACTGCAGAAGTCGCTCAGAATGATGGAGGGGTTTCTTGCATGTTGTATCTAGTGTTAAAGTTAATTCCTAGAACTCTGAGTGTATCCTTTGTAGGGAAGCCTGTGAGAGGCATGCATCATTGCTACAGACACACCCTGCTTAGAGGCTGAAGAGATAACCTCACATGGAGTCAGCAACTAACTCCAAAATGAATTAAAGGAGAGTTTCAAGGAATTTACAAAGAGCTGGCTGCTGCCCGTCTCTTCAAATAAAACCAAAGCTCAATGTCATTTTTTTAGTTCTGACATTCAAAGTGAATATGGTCTAATCCTCAGAAAAGGATCAAGATTTTCAAATAGTAGCAGAACTCCTTATCAAGGTTACTTACCAACAAAAGCTTAATAACTACTATTAATTAAACTACATTATTAAAGGAAAGATACTACTAATAAACTCTTGGATTGAAGTAAGTGTCAATTTTTTTTGGGGGGGGGGTGGGTTTTGAGACAGGTTTTCTCTGTGTAGTTTTGGTGGCTGTCCTGGATCTCGCTCTATAGACCAGGCTGGCCTCGAACTCACAGAGATCCTCTGGCTCTGCCTCCCGAGTGCTGGGATTAAAGGCGTGTGCCCCCCCCCCCC
>CABHPH010126815.1:20463-40551 GCA_902168325.1 Peromyscus nudipes
TGCATTAAGTGTAGATTTGATGAGAACACTCAGCATCTCCAGTCAGTGAGTAGGAAAGACTGGACCATATCTCCTGGCCGGCCTGAGTCTGGATGTCCTCTGCTAACAGGAGACACTGCCCAAGGTCCACACGGTGCACACTTACTTGTTCTGTAGCAGCTCGTTCTCCTGCCGGAGCTGGCCCATTTCTGAGCGGATCCCTCGCTCCGTGCTGGAGAGAGAGCTGATCTGACTGCGCAGCTCTTGCTCCACTTGCCGGCTGGCTTGCAGGTCAGCCTTTAGCTTCTTGATGTCTTGTTCCAGCCTAGGAGAGGGAGAAATAGACATTCATCTGGGAGAGGGCTCGAGAGCTTGTCGAGGGTCCGCACTGGACTAAAATATGCGACATGCTTAGTTCTGTGGCAGGACTCCCTTCCCAGGAGAGCCAACTTTGGATTGCCCAATGGCTGACACTGCGAGTCCCTGAGCTGTGTATAAAGGGAGAGAGAAACAGAAGAGTTAAACACGAAAGTCCCCTCTCCACTGCTGACTTCCTTGGCAAGTAAAGTCTGCCAAAACAATGAGCTCAGGACCTAGCCACTGGCTTTGCTTTCCACACTCTCCTAGATCAGACTGCACTGCCCCCAACCCCCAACCCCCAATTGAGGGTTAACAGGATCTCCATCCATTTCCAGAAACTGCTAGCCTCCTTGTAACATTCATACTTCTGGTGACTATGACAGAAGAGCTCATTAAGGCTCCACAACAGAAGGGACTGTGAGCTAAAACCTACCTTGCCTTGCCATTCCTCACTTCTTGCTCCATCTAGCCATTAATAATGCCATTTGAAGTGATGTGACTAGGGTCTACACATAAACAAGCAGTAAAGGAACAAAAGGGTAACATCAAGTCCCTTCTTCACTGGAAGGCTTTATAATTTCAATAGGGGCAAAGAGCGGATCATTAAAGTACTCACTAACACAAGGACGGCTACAATTACATACATAAGGAAGAGAAGAATAGCAACAGCCACTCCTCACCGCTCTCTATAGGTTATAGCAACATAAACTAATTTAATCAGCAGAACTATGGGCCACCTGCAATGACTATTCCTATTTTCCCCAGATGAAGAAATATAGGTAAGAAAAATCTTGTAGCTCAAGATCCCCAGGCAGTAACCCCAGGATCCATTCTCTTCGCTATGAGGTCAGCCACAGCACAGAGGAGCTATCTGTGCTCTGCAGAGAGGATGGGATGGAACGAGGCCCTGACGGCTGACAGGATTTAGAGAGGCAGGGAAGAAGTGTTCTAAATGGAGTGGGCATGCTCAAAACCTCAGACGTATGAACAGCCACACGTATTTGGAGACAAGTACTCAGTTTGGTGCCTGAGGAGGACTAGCCTAGAAACTAGAAACAGCAGGAAAGGGTTAGATGGACCCTGACAGCAGAGCTGAGGGTCAGATCTAGGATGTACACTACATGAGAAGCTCTGAGAAGAGACATTTATCTACTGAGATGCAAATGTCCAGATGGGCAAACATCAGTTTGCTTTAGTTTTTATGTGCAGAAATCCCAGTCCCAGGTATTAAGGACAACCTTGGGCCTTGCTCATGCTAAGCCACACTCAACCACTGAACTATCCAACCCCTGATAAAAACTCCTTTTGTGCCTCTAATCCAGCATACTAACAGAATCAACACTTCTGGGGGGCAACGGTGATCTCTCTTTGGAACCTTCAGCTCCATAGACTACAAATGCATACATGTTTTATGAAGTACAAAGTCCTCAGGGCCTACTACAGAAATCAATCCTCAATCGGTCATTGTTCCCCGGCTTTCTCCCCCACCTACCATTAGACAACCTACACCAGCCTCAAGCCCCAGCTGTAGGCCCTGTCATCATGATCTCAAGCCGGGTGAGAGCGCGGCCTAGAAACCTCCAATTCCAGCAGCACGTCTGGTCTCTGGCAGGGCTTACTCCCCAGGGAAGGGTCACAGGTCCACATCTCACCACACTGTCCCTATCACCAGGGTTATTCCAGTTCAATGTACTCTCAGATCAGCAATGAGAACATAGCCATGCTGTCCCTCATTCACCTGAAGTAACCCAGGGGCTATATTCCAAACACGTCGGTGCGTCAGGTTCATCCATTAAGAAGTCTCACTGAAGGCATGTTAGCTAATTCTTGTGATGCCAGCCTCACAGAGGAAGAACTGCACTTTTAGGAAGGCAAGTTCCTCACTGAAGACAGAGACCATATGGTTGGTTATGGGCTCTGTCACCAGGGTTCTAAGCAGCTCCGCTGCCAACTCCGTGCCCTGGGCAAGGCACACAGCACACAGCCTTGCTGTTTCCGCACCTGCAGCTAACCATCCCTAATCCTCCCTCTTGCTCTAGGATTTCTCAGCCTGACACACGTACAAATGGCTGCTAAGCGGTACCAGATGCAGACACAGATCTGCCGCTAGAGACAAAGGAAAACTCCCTGTAGATGCTACATTTCAATAATTCTAAAGTTATTACTTTCTTTTATTTTAAAAATCTTTTTGTTTTTTGTTTTGTTTTGTTTTGTTTGTTTTGTTTGGTTGGTTTTTTCCCCGAGACAGAGTTTCTCTGTGTTGTCCTGGAACTTGCTCTGTAGATCAGGCTGGCCTCGAACTCACAGAGAAATCACAGCACTTGGCCTCTGCCACTCAAATGCTGGGATTAAAGGCATGTGCCACCACTATCTGGCTCATCTTAAAAATCTTTAAAAGCCTATTTTCCTACCTCAAACTAAGAATAACAAGATTCACTCTAAGTAAGTTTTGTAGTTTCTTGACAAAAGGTACAAGCATAATTTTTGTAAAACATAAAACACAGTGCTTTAAGAAAACGTTTGTTTCAGCCAGGCAGTGGTACATGCCTTTAATCCCAGCACTCAGGAGGCAGAGGTAGGCAGATCTCTGTGAGTTCAAGGCCAGCCTGGGTTACAGATCAAGTTCCAGGACAGCCAAGACTGTTTCACAAAGAAACCTTGTCTCCAAAAACCAAACCAAAACAAAAAAACCCGTTTGTTTCCACTTCTTTGTTTGGTATGTACTTTTACATGTGTGGAGGTCAGGGGACCAGTTCTGAGAGATGGAGTCATGAGCTTGGCAGCAGCAGTGCCCTTTCCCGCTGAGCCAGCTCCCTGGTCCCCACAAAGCTTTTTAGAGGTGAAATTCTATGAATTCTGTTAAAGCCTGACCAGCAGTACTACACAACAAAACAGAAAGTTACAGAAATATGTTCCCTTTGTTTAGGACAACACAACAAAAAGCACTTCAGAAGTATCACTCGATGTGTATACTCTTGTGTGTCCATGTCATGCTGTAGGAGGAAACCACTTGCTGTGCTGTTGGGCTTACGCTCTTATAAGAAACAGGACTAGCCGGGTGGTGGTGGTGAACACCACAGTTCCGCACTCAGGAGGCAGAGGCAGATGGATCTCGAGTTCGAGATGGAGTTCGAGGCCAGCCTGGTCTACAGATTGAGTTCTAGGCCAGCCAGGGCTACACAGAGAAACCCTGTCTTGAAAACCAAACTAAACCAACTGACCAAATCAACAACCCAGGACTAAAATGCTTCAGGCTTTTTGGAACTACTGTTATTAACTTCATCAACCGTGAATTACTGCTTTTCAAACTGCTGCAGCAAACTGTGAGCTAAGATCAGTGTCCTGTCCGAGAAATACTGGACTTCAGGATCACAGCCTAACGACGTAAGTTAATGTGCTGAAAGCACTTCTCAGGCACCTCACACACTCACAGTCCACACACTTCAAGTGCTGACAAAACAAACTTCCATTAGCTAGGGGCCAGGCTGAGCTGTACAGCAAGACCTTGGCTCAAAAACACAAGTCAAGCTGACCATGAGTTCTGTCCATGGACCTTCTACAGAAAACTTTACATGGTTTAAATCTTAACTGAAATAGGTGGTAAAATCATTTACAATCTCTTACTGGATTTAACCTTTTACTATGAGAATGAAATCCACTCAGCATCAAAAATCTAACAAAAAAAAAATTCAAAGTGTAAATAACCCACACTCCTCTCGTTTAGACTAAATCACACAGCTTGTATTTGGTATGCTTTTTCCTAGGAGTCTTTTCTCTACTTTTCATACATGTAGTTACATTTATCATGAAGGGGGGTTACACATACACAGCTTGCATATCAGATGCACCTTCACCTACTCACAGACATTTTCCTTCAACTATTGCACAGTGCTCCACTGTATGGGGTTAGCAGTGGGAAAAGGTACTTACAGAACCTACACCATGAAAGAAGAGAACCAACTTCTAGACGTTGTCCTCTGACCTCCACAAACACGTCACATCATATGCACATTCCCTCACATACACACACACGATAAATGAGAAAAAATTCCACTGTATAATGTACTTACACAGCCCCCCTCCTCCTTCTTTTTAAAAAGAGAGGGTCTCACTATATACTCCAGGCTGGCCTGGAACTCACTACGTAGACCAGGACACCCTTCAACTCACAGAAATCTGCCTGCCACTGCCCCGAGTGCTGGGATTAATGACATGCACCATCATGCCTGGCTACTCTATTTTCTAAGATATGCCTCAACTGTTATATCTGCTTAATAGAAGGATGGATGTCGGTGATTTTTAAAAGAACTACGTGAATTAGTAAACTGAATGGAATCAAGTCAGCCAAGTGCTATTTATTAAGCAAACGTGACTAGTTGTCTTCATGGTACACTCAGTACACTCAACTCCCTTGGTGCTGAAGGTCACAATTCCCTGGGAAAATGCACACGTATCATTACTGTATGAAGGAAGAAGCTCTGATTAAATAGTGTTAAGAGTTTGATGCAATGTCTTCAAATGTATTCATAGGACTCTATTCAACTGCCAATACCTAAATTAGAAGCAAGTGACTAGAGAGAAAACAAGATACAGGAAACAGTTTATAACCTCCCAAAATAATTCCAGTAAGCAAGGGTGACAGGATGGAGGACAGTGACTCCCCCCCAGCTTGGACTCCCTTGTCTCAGAACTAAGTCTGTTCTACCCTACCAGGAATTCTGAAGGGATGAAGGGAACTCTTCCTAGAAGTGCTACAATGTCAGCAAGCCTGGCTCGGAAGCAAATATACTTCCTGCTTGTCCAGCTCCTGTGGGTGTGCCCTGTGGAACTGTCACTCTGGACAGATCAGTTCTGTATACTGTCTAGATTCTAGCCTGTTACTCTCTAGGTCATGACAACCTGATAGTTACTCCATGGATATTTGAAAAGACTCACCAGCTATGGAAGGAAGCTCTGAAACACTCACTGACTCATCAGAGCGGGGACCGATCTACAGAAGCATCCCCACAGCTCCCCAGGTCAGGATGCAGGGCACCTAAGCTGAGGATTGCTCTCACCTACTCTAATCTTTATCTGTTCCCCTAATCGCATCTATTCGCTAACCCTACCCAAGAAGGCAAGCTCTTATGTAGTTGATAATTAGTTAACTTCAAGAGGAAAAGATTTACATTTTAATAAGCGGAATCTCCAAACTGACTGAAGGAATGGAATGCAGATGACAGCCTTAGGCAGGCGAGGTAAGAAAAACACCCACACAGTTCTCAAGTGCCAGCCTATTCTTGGAAAGGATATTTTAATACCTGAAAAGGTAGGGAGACCCAGAATCTAATGTTTGTATTTCTCTGGTGATGCCCTGAAAGCCTGGGATTGCTGAAGTTCAAAGGTCTCTCTCTAATGGTACTGTCAATAGCCTCAAGCTTTTACAGAGTGTGAGCACAGGGAGGCCGAAGGCCTGGGGCAGTACCTTGACAAGATGAAGATCTGGGAGCAACAAGCTGATCTTTTCTAAATAGAAATTCACCAAGGGGGGACTAGGTTCTCCGACCACTCTAGGAGTCATGCATCACCATGTGTCTCTGACCTGGGGTCAGGACCAGACCCTTGGCTCTGCCCCTTTCCTCCGGGCTTCAAGACCACACCCTGCTTCTAGTGGCACACGAAAGGCCTGTCTGAAAGCCAGGTCTAAGTTGTCTAAGTTACACAGACATGTAACTAAGGCAGGTTTCCTTACCGATCTGTTTCCAGACACCTACCTGTGGGAACAGAGAATCCCGCCCACTCTGCCAGGCCCAGTTGTGAAAAGAATACAAGTCAAACAAACTCCAGCACTGTGTACCTACCCATGGTGCCATCTGGTGGAGTCCAAACACCTCACGGCCAATGGCAGTGCTTACCGCTTTGCACTGGGCTTCTGCCATTCTGGTGTTGAATCTGCTCCTGTGCATATCTCTCTCTCTCTCTCTCTTTCTTCCTTCCTCCCTCCCTCTCTCCCTCCCTCTTTCCTTCTCTCTCTCTCTTTTTTTTTTTTTTGGTTACATTCTTCGAAGCCCGGAACTGACCATGCTAAAACATCACGCCACTAGTCCTCACACTGTGTCCCTCAGTGTCCCTACTCGATACTCAGGGCCAGTGTTCAGTTTCTGGAAGTAACACATCCACACCCGACGGCCAGATTTTCAGTTCAGCTTTAGGAGACAGGGTAAATGTGTGTGCTTGTGGAGAAGGCAAAGGCAGGTGCACACGACAAGACGGATGGAGAACCTCCTCCAGGTGAGCACTAGCTCCATCAGTAGTCCCTGTGTGCTTTCACTGAAGAAGACTTGCTGTAGGTAAGTCACAGCTTTAACCCCGGAAGAAATCCGGTGATCCTCCACACCAGGCCCCACTCCCCTTCCCGTCACTGGTACTGACAGCACAAGCAGCAGGGGTCAGTCAGGGTAAAGTGCATGCCATGCACATGGTGGATACGCCCTCCTCGTGTGAGGCCTACACTGACTGGAAGCTGCTCTGAGGCCGTCTATCAGGTACACTTAGCAAATAACCAAAGTGAGGCTGCCTTGGACCTCACTATAGGACAACAATTGCTTACCAGGCACAAATGTCCAAATACAAACAACATCCTGATGACCTATTACCAGGTGACACTGTTACAAAGTATATTATGTATCTGCTGCATCGCTGCTAAACACAAATGGCAAGCTCATTAATTTCCCTTAAAGAATAGAGAGGGCACTCAGATCTCTGTGAGTTCGAGGCCAGCCTGATCTACAGAGCGAGTTCCAGGACAGCCAGAGCTACACAGAGAAACCCTGTCTCAAAAGAACAAAACAAACAAACAAAAAACAACAAAAACACAAATCACAAAAAGCCCCAAAACTAGCATCTTAAAGGAATGCGATTACACTTGACAGTTTATACGAGAAGTCTCTCACATGGACCGGCAAGATGACTCTGGCCGCTTGCTGCCTGGCCTGATGACTTGATTTTGGTTCCTAGACCCCAGACGGTACCAAGCAGGGAACCAGCTCCTGCATGCACCTCGTCCTCAACGTGTGCATGGGCAAACACACAGCAAAACATTTTAAATGCCGCATTTGTCATGCAGCACCTGGAGATGCACACACATTTATATGAAAGCATGCTTGCTGGGGTAAGGAAAAAATCAGCATTTGGATATTCAGCAAAATATCTGACTGACATTAAAAATTAATACCACTTAAAAAAAATCACTGGAGTCTATTCAATGACAGTAAATGAATACTTATGATACAGTCAGTGAAATGGAAGTTTTATATATGTGTGTGTGTGTGTGTGCATATATATACACATACATACACATGTATACGTACACATCTACCCATAAACATGTGAATATATGGGATATTGTAGAATGAGTTCCATTTTATAAATAGTATACATAAAGAGAAAAATGCTGAGATGATGTATATATTAAATAGTGATTATCTCTTCTTCATCAAGATTGGACAAAATGTTAAACATTTCCACAGATGCTCCCTGTTACTCAGATCTGCCCAAGGTCCCAGCAAGTTTTTGGATAAATTGAACACATTAGGAACAACAAACTCTTAAACTTTTAAACCCTTAAACTTTTTTTTTTAAACCCTTAAACTTTTAAAGTCACTCCAAAGAAGAGGAATTTCTTTCTGAAATAGAGAATGCCTCAGTTCCCAAATTGCACAGACCACCTGTCACTCATCAGTCCCTCTCTAAACCTAGCAGCCCTCCTCCATCAGGGGTGACACTCCACTGCACGTCACAGGACACTGTGGAGGGTTCAGATCTCCGAGCAGCATGAGTCCCTGAATAACCAGAGCCACATCCTAAGTTATGCTGACCTTATGCTCTCAGACGAAAGAAGCCACCGGCTCTGGTCATGGTGGCCTAAGCAACTCTTGAGGCTACAGGGCTTGAGGAAGGCCAGAAAGCCTCAAGCTACATGGTTGAAAGCTCACTTGGGTGTGGGCTTCAACAGCAAAGGGTGACTGACTTGGGGAGCTGGGGGCACTGTCACCCTGTGCAGAAAACTGGAGAGGAGAAAGCAATAGGGTCCCTTCAAGACATGGCAGAGTGTTCACAGGATTTATTAGCTCCATCCTCATAGAAAAGCCATCCAAGAGTCACAACCGATCAGCAGGACCAGGGAGGAGGGAATAAAACAAGCCCATTAAGGAATGGATGGCAGTGGAGGCTATGATGGCTGAGCCCATTGGCCTCGCCCTTTTGCTTAGCCCTCCCCCCAAGATATTAAAAATAGTTTTGTTTTCTTTGAGACAGGGTTTCTCCGTGTAGTTTTGGTGCCTGTCCTGGAACTCACTCTGTAGACTGGCCTCAAACTCACAGAGATCCACTTGCCTCTGCCTCCCGAGTGCTGGGATTAAAGGCATGTGCCACCATAACTGGCAAAATGTTCTATTTCTGGCATCTCCTCAAAACATCATAAGCTTTGGCAACCCTGATTTTTAATCTCCAGTGGCAACAACTGGCCATCACATTGAGAGTTTATGTCCCCATGCTCCCCGTCACAGGGGCAGTCTTGTATACAGATGCTGACAGCACAGACCCCAGGACCCACCTCGCCAGCTGCATTCATCCCTGGGTCTGTCTTGCCCCCAAAGGCCTCTGAATTTGCACTGCTTGCTCTAGAACCCGCTGAGTGCAGAGGCAAAGGTCCTTTATAGTTCATTACTTCATGTTTCTGACTTGGATCTGCTGGAACAGTAACTAGCAAGATGAAATGGCCTTGTGATGGAGGAAAATTGGCATTCTTCCTTTATAAAAAGAAATTAGGGGCTAGAGAGGTGGCTCAGTAGTTAAGACAATCTGTTGCTCTTGCAAAGGACCCAGGTTTGATTTTTGATTCCCGGCACCCACATGGCATCTCACAACCATATATAACTCCAGCTCCAGAGAACCTGATGTTGTTGTTTGAGGGTGGTAGTCACGCATGCAGGCAAAAACACCCACACACATAAAATAAACTTGTTTTAATTCTAAGAGCCCCAGATGGCAAAGGAAAAGAAGGGCCTAAGGGGCTCCCAGGAGATTTGTAAAAACTAACGTAAACCCACACTGACAGGCAAAGTACCCCAAAAATCCATTTCTAACTGACAGTATGAAGAATATTTCAAGAATGTGGTTCCTCTTCTTCCAGGTTACCAGCCTATAGAGAGCCCACTGCACTCCCTTGGCTGGAAACCTCAGTTCTAGGAGCTCTGACTCCATGAGAGAGAAGCTTTTCTGAGCCTCGGAATCCCTTCTCAACTGCAGTGAGGACATTTACTGTCCACCTAGAGACTACAGCTGTGACAGGGTAAACTCTCAGAATCTATCACTCCTAGCTTCTTATTTGAATACCTACCAGGTACAGGCTACTCTATTATTTATCTATCCAAAATAACCACATTCCTGGTGGACCACTCAGACGTGGAGACGTTCCATAAACTACATGTTTAGATTCATTTGTGCCTAGTCTCTAATATGCTACATGGTGCTCAAGTCACGCAGTAGCCCCACTAGAAGTATAAATATGTTTCTACTACAACGATTATATGTGAGACTAGTTTTAAAATTCCTTCAGTGCTTAAAATAAGCACAACCTGTCCTGTGAATTAATATAAACAAGACTAACCAAGTAGAACTACAGAAGCCTAAAATATTATGGATATAGCAGAAAATGGAAATAAACTAGGTCTGCCAAAGTATACTTGCTCAGACATAGTGCCAGACAAATATAAATTAAGTATGTTCCCAAAGAGACAAAAAAAACAAACCACTCAACTTTTAAAAATAGACTTATGAATCTGCTTATTTTTTTTCCACTTAGTACTTCCCAAATAATCTAGTAGTCACTTTCTCTAACACATTTAATCTAATATGGACAGCATCTCTAAGTGTCTGGCTTTCACAGTCCTCATTGTAAACTTTCGCACACTTTCATCTCTTACCTAGGGAAGACGCCATCTGAAATAACCTAATGCACCCACTGAAACAGAAGGCCTGTTATGGTGGGGTCAGCAGGTCAGTCTTCAGCAGCATAGGTGTGCTACCTGCACATCTCCTCCCCAGAACCAGATTTTCTTCCATCCACTATTCCTGACACTCAAGCAAAGAGCATGCGCAAACGGAGGCTCTTCTTTCTGTGCTGGAGGTAATGTCCCCACCTAAGGTGCTTCCTGGGAGAGAAGGAAGGACAGAAATGTGGAATCTGAGTTCCTGCCAGGAGCCACAAAGGCAGAGCCTGGTCCTGGGCTGACAGAGAGCCAGGCCCAGGAGGACAAAGAAGGAAGACAAAGCTGATTTCTCCCTCTTCTTGCTGAGAGGTGGCTTGTGCCAAAATCCCTTGGCCCTGGACATAGCTAGCTAACAGCTGAAGTGAATGGCAGGCTGGACAGCAATCTCCCAGAGGATTCTGCCCTGGTCCCACAGCTTCCCGGTTCTTTTCCCTCCTGCAAAGCCTCTAGAAAATGTAGGGACAGATGCCCAAATGTAAAATTTCTAGAATCCAAAGGGCATGACAGTGGAAAGCTTTTCTTTTGTTTTTCCCTTTTTTTTTTTTTTTTTTTTTTTTTGAGACAGGGTTTCTGTGTAGCCCTGGCTGTCCTGGAACTCACTCTGTAGACCAGGCTGGCCTCAAAGTCAGAGATCCACCTACGACCTCTGCCTCCTGAATGCTGAGAATAAAGGTGTGGGGTATTAAGTAAAATTGTTAATGACTTCCTCAAAAGCAACAAGGTCTAGTCCGAGGTAAAATCTAGGTTTCCTAACATCAGAGGCTTGGAGGAGCTACAGATGTAGCTCAGTTAGTTGCCCAGCATGCAGGAAACCTTGGGTCCTGGAAATAGGTAGAACTGGGCGTGGTAGCACATGCCTGTAATCACAACACTGTGCTTATCGGGAGTTCAAAATCACCCCCAGTTATAGCCTGAGCTACATAAAAACTAACTAAAATTAAAAAAAGCAAAGCCTTGAGTTGTGTTATGATCAATTAGGAGACTACAGCTCTCAAGGGCCTCCTCTCTGCTAAGCACCCCACACTGTGATTGACAAGAGCAAAGGAAGCTCTGCCCTCACTGACCTTACATTTTACTATGAGTATTAGGATGCTGCAAAACAGGGATTCTCAAGCTGTGGGTTGCCACCCTTTTGGAGGTTAACAATCCATTCATGGGGGTCTTGTAAGATCACTGGAAAACACAGATATTTATATTACGATTCTTAACAGTAGCACAATTACTGTTATGAAGTAGCAAGGAAAATAATTTTATGGTTGGGGGTCACCACAACATGAGGAACTGTATTAAAGGGCCACAGCTGTAAAGGGTAAACTATACTGAAAATCACAATGCAGGAGGTATCTCTACAAACTACAACTGACCTCTGGTATGATGCAAGTATTTTCTGGGTACCTGAGCGTTGTGGGATATTTGATCTTGCTGTGAAACTTCGAGAATGTCTTAATAAAATTAACCTTGGATCAGGGGGAAGAACCAGCGACTAGCTGCCAGGAATTAGCCAGAGAGTATGGAGGAGCCAGCAATATGGACAGACAGAGGAAGAAGGAGGGAAAGACTTAAAGATTCATGTCTTTTTTGGTTTGGGACAGTTAGGAAAGACTCTTTCTCTTGCAGGGTCTTTGGCTGAAAAGGAAGGTCAGCTGGTTGCTTCTTGGCTTCTCTGATCTAGCAGGCAGATAGAACAACTTAGATAAAAACAACATTTGGAGCTGGGTGCTGGTGGGACAGAAATCCTGCCAGCCCATGGTCTGGGTGGCAGGGTGCTGACTGCGGGCCGTGGGGTGCAGACGGTAGTTAAAATATCAGTATCTGCAGGTGTGGCTGCTAAGCAGCCAGAAAACCACCACCTGAGAAACACACCAGGCTTCCACCATTTAGTTACCTTTCCTCACTAACTACTGGTTCCATATAGTACTTTGTAGGACTCTTCTAGCCTCTCCTTAGGGGAAGAGTGCAGTGGTCAATAAAAGGTCCGCCCGCGCCCCCCCACTCCAGGAGGCATGCAGCACTAGTTAAACTGCTGGTTCAGATCATCTGTGCCTCGTATCTAAGACGGGCACAGCTGCTGGCCCAAGTGCCGGCTGGCCTCCTCTTACACATAATAAGGAATCCTCTAGAAGTCAGAGATCACATGGAACCCTGGTACCTAGAAGACAAAGCTAAACTCAAAATTGTAGAGATCAGTCAAATCACACTGAGTGATTGATCTTCCACCACCAAGTTCTAGTTAGAAGTATGTTTTTTTTGCTTTTGACATTTTCATTCCTCTTTTTATTTAATTTTATGTGTATAAGTGTTTTGTCTCCATGTATGTATGTGTGCCACGTCTGTGCCTGGTGCCCATGGGAGTCAGAGGAATGTGCAGGATCCTCTGGAACTGGAGTTACAGACGGTTATGAGCACTGAGAACCATACCTGGGTCCTCTGCATGAGCAACAGGTGCTCCTAGCCTCTGAGCCATCTCTCCAGACCCAACACTCTTTTTTAAAAATTTATTATTATTTTATGCATTGGTGTTTTGCCATGTGTGTCCGGTTCCCTGGAACTGGAATTACAGACAGTTGTGAGCTGCCATGTGGTTGCTGGGAACTGAACCCAGGTCCTCTGGAAGAGCAGTCAGTGGCCTTAACCACTGAGCCATCTCTCCAGCCCCACCCAATCCTCTTTTTAAGAGAAACCTAAAGTCCTAAAATGTAGTACAAAGTTGGTGTAGACTACAAAGAAGGACAATGACTGCAAGTTCATTTCAACTCCATGTCAGTGAACTCAGTCACCAATGAGCTAGAGCAGTACCAAGTCTCTTTACAACTGTGTTGCCTGATTTATGTGCTCTAAAAATGTGTCCTGCAACCTAATCCTTTCATCGAAACTGACTCTTGAATCTGAGTGTAAGCTACACACTCCTTAGTGTAAACAAATGAATGGAAACTTCTGGAAGTGTTTCTCTACACTCCTTTCCCTCTGAGGCAGAGCATCTTTTGTTTAAAGACTTGGGGGGAAAATCCTAAGACCTGTTTTCTCCATTCTCCTTCCCTGGATCTCAGGTCAACAAATAAACAATTAATTACAGGAGCAAACTAAGGTTTTTTTTTTTGTTTGGTTTGGTTTTGGTTTTGGTTTTTCAAGACAGGGTTTCTCTGTGTAGCTTTGGAGCCTTGTCCTGGAGCTCACTCTGTAGACCAGGCTGGCCTCGAACTCACAGAGATCCGCCTGGCTCTGCCTCCCAAGTGCTGGGATTAAAGGCATGCACCATCACCGCCCAGCTGCAAACTAAGTTTTAAATAATTACATTTTGCTGAACCTAAAAGAACCCCTTTAATTTAGAAAGGAATAAAGGAAGAAGTAGTCAGTGGGTTAGTGTTACCTGGATTTCTATTTTCTGTATTTCTAAAGGCTTTCTCCTTCTAAATCTTCCAAATCCCCAAACCTTCCCTCTCAGCAATCCTCACACTCAGGACTGCAGCCCCCTAAGCAGAGGAGCAAGCAAGGATGCCCTCCCCTCCACAGGTAAGCCTCAGTTCTCTCTCCATCTTCTTCTAAGTTAAAGCACTTAGGTTTGCTGCGGTCAAGCTAGGCCTATTCAAGAAATAAGGGTAGATCCTATACAGATGGCTCTAGGCTATCAGCAGGCCTCTCACTAGAGCTGACTTTCAGGGACCACATAAGCTTAAGGGCACAAGCAACTGGCCCCCTTCTACTAACATTACTGTAAGTAGCAGCTTAAGTTTTCGTAAAAAGTAAGAATTTTTAGGACATCCAGGATAGGAAAGTAACAAATTCTGAAGTTTTAAAACATCTAATTCTGGTGCCAGTCTCTGAGGGAGTGGTAGGTTATTTGAATTTTAAAAACACAAAACAAGATTAAGAAGAAAAATAAAACAGGTTGACCAACATTTTCCAGGATCCTAGAAGTCCAGAAACTTCAGGCTGGCCCTGGCACCAGTCTTCATTCATCTCCAGGGCTCATTTACTGCACTGATAAGGACAGGGTCGGGCAGGCCAGTGTACATGCCTCTCAGATCTTTTCTTTCTTTTAATTCATTTTTTTATGGATACAGTGTTCTACCAACATGCCAGAAGAGGGCACCAGATCTCATTACAGATGGTTGTGAGCCACCATGTGGTTTCTGGG
The DNA here is from genome assembly GCA_902168325.1 of Peromyscus nudipes. NCBI lineage: Eukaryota > Metazoa > Chordata > Mammalia > Rodentia > Cricetidae > Peromyscus > Peromyscus nudipes. The sequence continues at coordinate 34,969 of CABHPH010126815.1, forward strand.
AATTGAGCTCAAGACCTCTGGAAGAGCAGCCAGTGCTCTTAACCTCTGAGCCATCTCTCCAGCCCCTCTCAGATCTTTCCTATAGGTAACAAAATAACCATTCGAAATTTCATATGGTTCTGTTAAATACTATTCTGTCTGTCAATCATAGCATCTGGCTACTCTTTTTTTCTTTTTTCTTTTTTTTTTGGTTTTTCGAGACAGGGTTTCTCTGTGTAGCTTTGCGCCTTTCCTGGAACTCACTTGGTAGCCCAGGCTGGCCTTGAACTCACAGAGATCCGCCTGCCTCTGCCTCCCGAGTGCTGGGATTAAAGGCGTGCGCCACCAACGCCCGGCTCTTTTCTTTTTTTGTTTGTTTTTTTGAGACAGGGTTTTTCTGTGTAGTTCTGGCTGTCCTGGAACTCACTATGTAAACCAGGCTGGCCTGGAACTCACAGAGATCTGCCTGCTTCTCTCTGCCTCCCAAGTGCTGGGATTAAGGGCATGTGCCACTACTGCCCAGCAGGATACTTATTTCTTAATGACTCTATACCATGTGTAATTCAACTACTTCAGCAAATTTATGTCACATTAAAAATAATATTTTTTAAATGAGTCTCCTAGCTAGGCGAGGTGGCACATGCCTTTAATCCCAGCACTCCAGAGGCAGAGGCAGGTGGATCCGAGTTCGAGGCCAACTTGGTCTATAGGGTGAGTTCTAGGACAGCCAGGACTATAGAGAGAAACTCTCTCGGAAAAAAAACAAAGTTGCCTATTTTTGATGCATAGAAGGCAGTGGGACAGAAATATACTGAAAAGAGATTTTTGTTTCAGCCTCTCTACAGAATGTAGAGCAATTTACATTTTGTTTTGAGGTCTCTCCTTAGCCACCAGGGAACTAAAACAAGTAACACTCACCAACAAGAACCCTCAGTCTTGGGCTGTACTTGAGAAGAAACTCCAGGCCAAATACAAAGGAAACTGCTGCCCCTCCCAGGCCAGCACAGTTCAGGTGTCACAGCCTGACCTGCTGGATCTCAGACAGGAACCTCTGACAACCACAGACCTACAATGGACTATTTGATTCCCTGGGAAAATGGGGGTGAGGATAAGTAGAGAAAGGGATTTTGATGTAATTTAAGTGAAAAACAGGAGAGCATAAAAACTACATATTCTAAAGAAATGAGGAAAGCAAGAACTTCAAAGTTAAACTATATTAAAAAAATGTCTGGGGTTAGGAATACAGCTCACCAACCGAGTCCTTGCCTAGCATAAGCAGGGGCCTGCATCTAACCCCAGGACAGGGGTTGGATGCGAGATGTGCTCTACAAAAGAGCGACTGTCAAGGAGGGCTGCAGAGATGGGTCAGCAGTTAAGCATGCTCACTGCTCTTTCAAAGGACGCAAGTTCAGTTTCAAGGTCAGGCAGCTCACAACCCCCTGTATAAAACTCTAGTGCCAGAGGTTCTAATACCCGTACATGTGACACACATAAAGAAAAAAAAATTTAAGAAAAGAAAAACCAACAAAAAACTCTAAAAGAAAAAAAAAAAAGACCATCAAAAGTATAAAACAAACTAGGTGTGGTAGCGCATATCTTTAATACCAGTACAGCACAGGCCGAGCAGCAGAGAAACAGAGGGGTAGAGAGACAGACTGATCTCTGTGAGTTTGAGGCTAGCCTGATCTACAGAGGGACTTCCAGGCAAGCCAGAGCTACACAGTGAGACTCTGTTTAAAAAACAAACAAACACACAAATAAAATCATTGGGGATGGAGGAATGGCTCAGCAGTTAAAAGCACTTGTGCTCACAGAAGACATGGGTTTGATGCTCAACACCTCTATGGTGGCTCACAACCATCTCCAACTCCAGTTCCAGGTGATCCAATGCCCTCCTGTTCTGACCTTCTCGGACACCAGCCATGCATGCACTTGGTGCACAGACATACATACAGGCAAATCATTCATACACATAAAAATAAAACAAACAGCCGGGCGGTGGTGGCGCACACCTTTAATCCCAGCACTCGGGAGGCAGAGGCAGGCGGATCTCTGTGAGTTCGAGGCCCACCTGGGCTACAGAGTGAGTTTCAGGAAAGGTGCAAAACTACACAGAGAAACCCTGTCTTGAAAAACCAAAATAATAATAGTAATAATAATAAAACGAATTTTAAAAAAAGAAAGGGAAGAGTGTTGGAGAGATGACTTATCAGTTAAAGGCTAAGGCTCGCAGCAAATGAGGAGAGGGGAACACTTCAAACAGAACATTTGCAAAAGAGGGTTAATAAAAATCTGTTATCTAGCCAGGTATGGCCGCGAATCCCTGCAATTTTAGTATTTTGAAGTTGAAGAAGATTTCATATTCAAAGGTGGCTTGGGCTACAAAGTGAGATTCAAATACAAAAAGATTCAAATATACAAAAGTTCCTAAAACCCAACAGTATGAAAACAACCTGATTAAATACTGGGACTAATTCTTTTAAAAACACCTTATCAAAGATAGTATAAAGTGCAAATGAACTATAAAAAGATACACTCCATCATATGGCCCTTAATTACTGTGGCTTCAATCCTATTGCAAAACCTAGAAGCAATAACTATGCTGCAGTAGACAAAAGACCACGGGAAACTGTGGTATATCTACCCACACACAAGTGACCAAGACAGAGGAATCTTAGGTGTTTTTCTAGGTGAAACTTTATGGCATAGCCAATAGGGATGCCAGAGCTTAACAGGGTTTAGTGGCCCATGAGGAGTGAGTAGGATTTTGACCACAAACTCCTTGTGTGATACTCCAACAGTGGATACCTGTTAGAAATGTGTGTCTAGTCCACCAAGAATAAATGCACGTCAACCCCAATCCCTAGCGTGACAGTGATGTGTCAATACAAGTTGTCAGTTGTAACAGAGGGTGGGCATGTGTTAGGAAATCTCTGTACCTCCTGCTCAATTTTTCTATGAACTTAAAAACTGATCTAGAAAACTAAAATCTTTTAAAAATTTTCACAAATACTGACCACAACTATCAATTATAATTAGCTGATGAGAAGAAAACACAAAAAAATTTTCAGGGACTTGTGTCATAGTAGTGGGGTATTTTCCTTTTTATTTTTTGGAGGGTGGGTTTTGAGACAGGGCCTCACTATATAGTGCTAGCTGTCTGTCCTGGAACTCACAGAGATCCACCTGTTTCTGCCTCCCGAGTGATGGCTTCCTTTTTATTTTTAAAAAGATGTTTTTTTCAGCTGGGCAGTGATGGTGCATGCCTTTAGTCCCAGCACTCGAGAAGCATAGGCAGGAGGAACTCTGTGAGTTTGAGGCCAGCCTGGGCTACAGAGTGAGTTCCAGGACAGGCTCCAAAGCTACACAGAAACCCTGTCTCAAAAAACCAAAAAAAAAAAAAAAAAAAAGGATGTTCTTTCTTATTTATAGTGTGTATGTATCTGTTGGTCTATCTACATACACATACACATGGTCATGTATATGTGGATACCCACTGGATCCCAGGAGCTGGAGTTATAGACAGTTGTAAGTTGGGTACTGGAAACTGAACCCTGATATTATGGAACAATAGAAAGAGATCTAACTGGAGAGCCACCAGTCTAGCCCAGCTCCTTTTACTAAGCCGTTTCTACAGGAATTCTCTTGCAGCACTAGAAAGACTAACATGTCCCGTCCCCCACCCCCACCCCCCCAGCTGAGGACCAAACCCAGGGCCTTGTGCTTGCTAGGCAAGCACTCTACCACTGACTGAGCTAAATCCCCAACCCCGACTAACATGTCTTTAACCTGGCTGCTGTGGAATAATCCTCTTGTACACTGTAAAGATTTGTCACTCGAATTGGTTTAATAAAAAGCTGACAAGCCAGTAGCTGAGCAGGAAGTTATGTGGGAAAGCCAAACTGAATGATGGAAAGGAGGGCGGAGTCAGGAGTCACCAGCCAGATGCAAAGGAAGCAAGATAAGAATGCCACACTGAGAAAAGGTACCAAGCCACAAAGTGGCTAAACACAGATAAGAATCATGGGTTAGGGCTGGAGAGATGGCTCAGAGGTTAAGAGCACTGGCAGCTCTTCCAGAGGTCCTGAGTTCAATTCCCAGCAACCACATGGTGGCTCACAACCATCTGTAATGAGATCTGGTGCCCTCTTCTGGCCTGCAGTCATACATGCTGTATACATAATAAATAAATCTTTAAAAAAAAAAAAAAAAAAAAAAAAGAATCATGGGTTAATTTAAGTGTCAGAGCTAGTTAGTAATAAGCCTGAACTACTGGCTGAGCATTTATAAGTAATATTAAGCCTCTGAGTGGTTATTGGGTAACTGACGGCAGGAGAGAACTATCAGGTGCTGAGAACTAACAAGCCTACTGAGTTACAATTTTCCTGCACAAACTGGGCTGAAATAACTGGCCTTGCTGCTTTCTGGTTTGGCTCAGATTTTTGCCACATTAGGAATAAAAACACTTTTGGCTTCTAACATTTTAAGTTTTTTTTTTTTTTTTTTTTTAAATACCCTGAGTTAAAAATTCACAAAATTGCCAGGAGTGGCGCAGGCCTTTAATCCCAGCACTCCTGAGGCAGAAGCAAATGAGAACTGTGAGTTCAAGGCCAATCTGGTCTACATAGCAAGCTCCAGGACAGCCAGGACTACACAGAGAAACCCTGTCTAAAAAACACACAAAGAACAAAACAATTCACAAAATCAAACTGTTACAGGGTCCTTTAGCAACATATGTATTTCTCAAACCAAAAGAAGAACTTTGGACTGGTCTTGGCAAGTTCCCTAAGTTTTCTGGAAAGAGCCCATTTATTTTTTTATTGTTACCAAATTCCCAGCCTCCTCCAAGTTCCCCTAGACTCCTTTACATAGCAATCTACCCAGCACCTATTCTGCATCTCCTACCTAGCACAATACCTGCTTTCTACTCAGCATCACCTGAGAGGCCTTCTTCATTCACTCAGTTCCTTGTTTCCATGTTACTCTCTTCGCCAACATACATCCATTCACTAAGACCCTTCTTTTTTTTTTTTAAGATTTATTTATTTATTATGTATACAGTGTTCTGCCTACATGTATGTCTGCACACCAGAAGAGGGCACCAGATCTCATTATAGATGGTTGTGAGCCACCATATAGTTGCTGGGAATTGAACTCAGGACCTCTGGAAGAGCAGCCAGTGCTCTTAACCTCTGAGGCATCTCTCCAGCCCCAAGAACCTTCTTTTTATAAAGACAAAAATATGAAATTCACAATCTATTAAAAAGAAAGAGCAAGCAAGTCAACACACTTTTCTGAACAGGGTCAAAAGGTGAGTATTTGTGGCTTTGTAGCTAGAGTCTCCAACAAGTGAGCTATGCTCCAACAAAATATACACGTACAAGAAGAGCAATGTGAGACTGGAGATGACTCAGTGGGGAAAAGAGTATCCTGTTCTTGTGCAGACTGCAGCTCCCAACACCCATGGTGGGTGGCTCACAATTGACTATAATTCCAGTTCCAAGCAATCTAATACTCTCTTCACACTTCCCTCAGCACTGCACTCACCTGCAGGAAAACACACACACACACACACACACACACACACACACACACACACACACA
>CABHPH010126815.1:40561-63954 GCA_902168325.1 Peromyscus nudipes
ACACACACACACACACACACACACACACACACACACACACACACACACAAGAAATTAAAAATAATCTTGGCATAGTAGCACACAAATTTAATCCAAGAACTCAGGAAGCAGAGGTAGGCTGATTTCTGTGAATTTGATGCTACCAGGTTGACATTGTGAGTTGGCCATGTTGACAAAATAAGACTTTGTCTCTAATAAATAAAAATACATAACAGTTTAAAAACTAAAACTAGCTGGGTGATGGTAGCGCACGCCTTTAATCTCAGCACTCAGGAGGCAGAGCCAGGCAGATCTCTGTGAGTTTGAGGCCAGCCTGGTGTGCAGAGCGAGATCCAAGACAGGCACCAAAACTACACAGAGAAACCCTGTCTCGAAAAACCAAAAAAAGAAAAAAAAAAAACTAAAAATAAAATCTTAAAAAACAAGCAAGCAAATAGCAAAATTGGCACTGGGCAAGATCTGTCCTGTGTGTAGCTGTCTACTAAGGAATACAGCATCCTAGAGCACACTCACAGAGCTAGTGAAACTTGAGAAAAGACCTACTGGCACATTGGCCCTGCACAGTGCTGGTCAGTCTTATCTGAAGAGCCATTCCCACAAAGTGTCTTGGAAAGTTGTTAACCACTAATTAACACCCCTCAATAAATTATTAAATTCATTCTTCAAAAATAAGTTATCAATCCTGGTCCTGAGACAAGACATAACTGAAGATTGTATTGCATTAATTCATTATTATAAAAGAGCTACAGGTTAGTTTATGTAATTCTGGTTTTCAATTTTCTTGCCCAAATACTTGAAAATGAGTAGAAAGCATCCCTGTGGAGTTATAGCCAACCTCAGAGCTATGCACAACCATGGCATGCCTGAAAAAGTTCCATGTCCACAGTTGGCCCTGCATGCCTGCACTATGAGCCGTAGGGGCTGTGCTGGCCAGTTTTATGTCAACTTGACACAAACTGGAGTCATCTGAGAGGAGGGAACCTCAATTAAGAAAATGCTTCCAGAAGACTGGGTTGTAGGCAAGCCTATAGGGCTTTATCTTAATTAGTGATTGTTGGGAGAGGGCCCAGTCCATTGTGGGTGGTACCATCTCTAGCCTGGTGGTCCTGGGTTCTGAAAGAAAGCAGACTGAGCAAGTCATGAAGAGCAAGCCAGTAAGTAGTCGTCATCCATGTCCTCTGCATCAGCTCCTCCCTCCAGGTTCCTGCCCTGTCTGAGTTCCTGTCCTGATTTCCTTCAGTGATGAACAGTGATGTGGAAGCATAAGCCAAACAACCCCTTTCCTCCCCGAGTGGCTTTGGTCGTGGTGTTTCACCACAGCAATGACAACCCTAAGACAGACACAACTGAGTCCAGTTTACTCATCTGCAGGTGACACACCCACTCCACTCTAGCTAACAACTCAAATACAGGTTTAGATGAGCAGCCTTAGTAGCATTCATCAAAACGTAAGTCAAAAACAAGAGACAAGCAATCGAAAAGGAAGTGGTAAGGCCTCTTCCAATCAAGGAAGAGAATTTGCTTAGAAAAAAAATGCTTTTCCTTTCAAATACTTTTATTATTGTTTACTATAGAGAATTCTGAAAACTTATTTTTTTCCAGACAGGATTTCTCTGTGTAGCTTTGGAGTCTATCCTGGAACTCACTCTGTAGAGCAGACTGGCCTCAAACTCACAGAGATCTGCCTTCTGAGTACTGGGATTAAAGGAGTGTGCCACCATCGCCCGGTTGAAAATGTATGTTAAATAAAAAGAAAAAAATGAATGCCTGATTCTATCACAGGCAATTTAGCTTTTGTCAACATTTTAGCTTTTCTCTTCAAATCTCTTTTTTGTATACATTGGAGAAAATGTTTTAAATTACATTGCTTTCTCCTTCTTCATGGAGCATCATATTGTGAATACTCTCCCAAGTTCTTAAATATAGCCCAAAAGTATGATCTTACAGTGTCGATATTAGAAGCCAGGTGTAGTGGCACAGAGACAGGCCAGTGATAGATAGTCAGAGCTACATAGTGAGATCCTGTCTCTGAACAAACAAAAAACAATATCTATATTAGAAGTCTATCAAAGAGCCAGGTGTGGTGGTACATACCTTTAATTCCAACACTCGGGAGGCAGAAACAGGTGGATTTCTTGTATGAGGCCAGCCTGGTCTACAGAGAGTTAGTTCCAAGAAAGCCAGGCTACCTAGAGAGACCCTGTCTCCAAAACAAATGAAAAAATAAAAAAGTTTATCAAAGAAATGGCGCGCTATTTATTTAAGTTTTCCCACTGTTGGATAATTAAGTTCTTTTCTTGTTTTGAGACAGGGTCTCACTATGTAGCCCTGACTACCTTGGAACTTATTATGTAGACCAGGCTAGCCTTGAACTCACAGAGATCTGCTACCTCTGTCTCCTGGGTACTAGGATAAAGGGTGTGCACCACCACACCTGGGTCCCTTTATTTTCATATTACATTAAAAGTTGAAAATCATTTCACATTAAGTTTATGAAGCTACTTAAATACATTTTCTATTAACTTATTGACAGCAAGTACTTCTCTAAAATAGAGACTTGCTTTGAGAGGGCCTACAGGTGAAGACAGAGTCCACACTGGTGACAACAGGAGGCAGCAGTCCCAAGGAGCAGGCAATGGGCGCAAATACCACAGCATCAGCCCTACCTCACTGGCCAGTTGGGTCCTCAATCTTCAATACCAAAGGCAGATCAGATAGCAAAGCCAATTAGCATCACATTTTACTGTGGTAGCCAAGAAAGCATTTTCACCTCACTTGCAATACCAAACACAGGAGACCTGTTTTGATACTAAAATCATGTAAAGATGTTAAATAACGTGTGGCAAAGGTTTCACCTGCTGCAGCAGTTAGTGAATTCTCAGGAATCCCCTCTGAAATAAGTAGTACAACTGGCCTTTCTCCTCTGGACATCTGGAAGCAGGCTCTCTGCTGACTGTTCACTCTGCAGGATAGGGGTAAGGCTGTGGATGCCAGCCCAGCATCAGCAATGGCATGCTTCCAAAGTTGCATAAAGGCCTGCTACAGGAGTGAGAGGTAATGTGGAACCCATGTCCATTTCTCCTATCTGGCTATCACTCACAAAATTAAAACTAGTCAATATTCTGGTTCACATTATTTACAAAGCTTAAAACTCTTCCTTGAAGAACAAATTGCCCTTGGCCTTTAAATAAGCTAAAAAAAATGGGCAGTGGTGGCACACACTCTTAATCCCAGCATGTGTGAGTCAGAGGTAAGTAGATCTCTGAGTTCGAGGCCAGCCTGGTCTACAGAGCTGGAACAGCCTGGGATACACAAAGAAACCCTGTCTCAAACAAAGTGGAATATAGGAACTTACTGGAGTGTGTGGGCTACCTACAGCAAAACAAAAACAAAAACAAAAACAAGGGGCTGGAGAGATGGCTCAGAGGTTAAGAGCACTGACTGCTCTTCCAGAGGTCCTGAGTTCAATTCCCAGCAACCACATGGTGGCTCACAACCATCTGTAATGAGATCTGGTGCCCTCTTCTGGCCTGCAGTCATACACGCTGTATACATAATAAATAAATAAATCTTTAAAAAAAAAAAAAAAAAACCCTCGTTCGGCTCTTCGCTTCAGGATTGAAGACCAGGGGGAAAACGGTTCCTGTTTGCCGATTTAGTCACTGAATTCTGAGCCAGTCAGTGTCACAATTAAGGTTGACAAAAGAAATGTTTCTAATTATAATCTCTATCTAACACTGTGTTACCACATGGAATTTTTAGTGAGAGATTTCTTTTTTCTTTTCTTTTTAAAATGTATTTCGTGTGTGCACGTGCCATGTGCATGTGGAGGTCAAAGGACAAACTGTCAGCATCAGTTCTCTGTCTACCGTGTGGGCCCTGGGATCATCAGGCTTGGCAGCAAGCACCTTTCCCCAATGAGCCACCTTGTCAGCCCAAGAGATTATACTTTTCAAACCCGAATATCCCAGACTTACCGATGCATAATTTAAATTCTAACTGTGGAAGAAACTAACGAAGAAAACCAGCTCAGGGTAATAACAACTTTCTTACTCCCTTTCCCCATCTACGTATGCTTGATCATAGAAGATTTGCACCATCACGGACACAGATTTTCCTCTTTGTCTTTTTGCCAAAAAGAACTTTAGATATGCAAATGTAAAGGGACAGGACTAACAGCATCCTTCAGGGCCACCAAGCGACTGCATGTCAATCTGTCACACGTGGGAAGTCGTCATCATCACCTCTTGTTCAGAACACAAAACAGGTTAGAATGGTGTCTTAACATGCTGACACAGGTGACGAACAAACCTGTGTCCAACAACCCAGACACTACCGGTCACAGCGCTGACCACCAACAGCTCCAGCAGGCCCATGGGCACTGACCACCAACAGCTCCAGCAGGCCCATGGGCGGAGGACTTTGGAGTTGTGACAAGCGGTGGTGAGGCTACACACACTTACCTCACCAGCGCGTCTGGTTTGCTCAGCTGGTTGTTGGGAATGCAGTTCTCCATTAAGTCCTTATGCACACTGGGGCTCTTGCTGGCACACTTCTGCTTCTTCTCGTTTTTACTAGACGAGGAAGGAATGCTTCCGTTTGTAGCGCTGTGACTTCGAGGTGAGGAGTTCACAACTCCACTGGCATTTTTGTAATTTTTTGAGGAAGCAGTGCATGAGTCCTCTTTTAAGAGATTTTCTGTACTTCCCACAAGATCATTGTTTAATCTTTTACTATTGATATGGTTTTCCATATACTCAATTTCTTGTATTTTAGAGTCTACAGGTTGTAGAATATTGTTGTTATTTATTCCAAGGTTATGTTTTTTGGCATCCTTGTCCTTTTCTTTCCCTTTTTCTCGATATTCTATCTCTGGCAGAGTTGTGGAAAGTTTTTTGTTGGCTGGGATGCCTCCGTTGTGGTGTATAAGGATCGAGGAATCCATGTCCGGCAATCCTTTGGCTGCTACAGTACCAAAAACAAACCAACAAACAAACAAAAACCCATACTGGAATATTTAGCTTTTAAAAACAAAGACCACATTTATTTAGTAAATGTATTAGCTAGGCCTAAAAATTCACTACATTAATCACAGTAGAAACTTAGAAGCAGTAAGTACAGTGTATTACACTAACTCCCAAGTTCAGACACATTTGAAAAAACAAAACAAAACACCATAATATGAACTTCAAACCATTAAAGATTTGGCTTTAAAATAAGACTAAAATTTTATAATTAAGTCATATAATATATATATGTATATATGTACATATATATAGATCAAGTCAACTAAATTGGTCATAAGGGTGAGAAAACAAAAGTTCATTTTTTTAAAAGAGGACCTATTTTAATGAATATTATGAAAAGGTATTTATTACATTGGCATATGCCATAGGCAGGGTAGTCCAACAATGGCTATCCTCCCAAGAAGCCTCATTTTAAAAGAGGCCTAAACTGGACCCGGGAGACAGTTCAGTGTGTGAAAGTGTTTGCCACACAAACTTAGTAACCCAAATTCAATCTCCAAGACCCAAGTATAGGTACGAGACAAATGGCTCCACAAAGTTGTCCTCTTATTTCCATGTGTGCTGTGACATCTGCACCAACTCATACACATACATTTACACACACACACTTTTTTTTAAATGCCTGGATTAAACAAACACCTGATAATATTACTGAAAAAATTCAAATGAAGCCGAGCGGTATTGGTGCACGCCTTTAATCCCAGCACTCGGGAGGCAGAGCCAGGTGGATCTCTGTAAATTCAGAGGGAGATCCAGGACAGACACTAAAACTATATAGAGAAACCCTGTCTCAAAAAACCCAAAGAAAAAAAATCAAATGAAAGAAAAGATGTGACTTCCAGTTATAGACATCTAGTCTTTGTATGATTCAAGTGTTGAAGTAATACGTCTGTATCATTTACCAGGACACTTATAAACAGCTTCCTATATCAGCTCAGTATATTTTAATGTGCTGTGGTATCCTTGACAGCTATTTTGTACTGCTTCAGAAAAAAGGATTTTGATATAAATTAATTAGAAAGCATGACCTGAAACTTCTGACTTCCATGCACAGAAAACCAGTGTTACTACAAGCTCACCTATCACTATTGGCTGAACGTCCACAAGAAAAGCCCCCTTAGTAATGGTTCCATTTGCTCGGCGTGGTGGCTTACGCCTTTATTCCCAGTACTTGGGAGGCAAAGGCAGGCAGTTCTCTGAGTTTGAGACTAGCCTGGTCTACAAAGTGAGTTCCAGGACAGCCAGAGCTGTTACAAAGAAACTGTGTTGAAACACCCCCCACCCCAAAAAAAAGGTTTCATTTAAGATCCACCATCATACAATATATGAAATATATGAAACATTCAAACAGGACCCACATCTTCTTCTTCTGCCAGAAGGCAATGTCACATGTCCACACGGTCATCAACATCACATGTCCACACGGCCATCAACATCACATGTCCACTCAGCCATCAACGTCACATGTCAACACGGCCATCAATGTTACATGGCCACACAGCTACCTTGCTTACACTTTGGTTCTTGACTTGCTTTAATTACAATGTCATAGTCAAGATGTATTTTACTAATAAGTATTTCTTACAATTTGTAACACAATATTTACATGTTTAATTAAAAATAATGAACTAGAGGATGGAAAGACGGCTCAATAGCTAAGAGCACTTGTTGCTCTAAGGGTCAGTTCCAGTACCACATGGTGGCTCAGAACGATCAGCAACCCCAGTTCCAGGGCTCTAGACTACTATACATATAAACATGCAGAAAAAAAAATCAATACACATAAAAAATATATGTAAAACAAATACTATATTTAGAAGCAGATGGCCCTCAGAGAGTAAAATACTGCACTCACATTCTGTATTTCATGAACAAACAATGGCTCCAGGAGGAACCAGAAAACTGGAAACTAAACTCTCAGCCATTTTTTAACTGAGGCAAAATCTGACCAGCCTATTAGGTCCACAACTTAAGAGTAAAGACCTACCTTCCTCAGCCTCCTTTTCTTGCTTCTGCAACATTTGCTGCTCTGGAGGGAGGGCCTGCTGAAGAAGCTGCATATAAAACTCGTTCTCCTTTTGAACTTCCTTTTGCTTCCTTAACCGCATTTTGTAGCTCACATAACTTTTGAAGCCAAAGCCCAAAGTCACCACAGGGTACCCAATACTAGAAAGAAGACAGTCCAGCCAATAATTGCAAGCACAAAACAAACAACATGTGCACCAAGCACATAGGCTACTGAGACTGAAAATCAGAAAACCATTTCTAGTTGATGACAATGAACCCATGCACAGAGAACAAGCCCCTGGGCTACAGGTCTGAGGGACCAGAGGAAAACATTTCCCATCCTATTTTAGGGGTTCTTTAATTCTAGGAGTCCCCACAGGGACTGACAGATACTGCAGCTAACGTTTTTGAGGAAACAAGGAGCTTTATGCATTAGAATTTAGCCACCGTTCTGTTTTTAAGAATGAAAACGTATCTGGACATGATGGGACCATTGCTAACAAGAACTTGAAGGCTATGGCTGCACAATATCAAACCAAAGTTGCAGCACAGATCAGGGAAAGGCTCATGGTGTCCCATCCCTAGCTGAGGAGCTGTTAAAGCTACCCATGTTCCAGTGGATGGTCCTATACCCATGCACAGACTGGCAGCACTGAGTGGACTCAGTGGATCTAAAAAAAGTACATGAAGTTGGAAGGGATAATTATGTGTGTATGTGGAGGTTATTAATAGGGAGAGTTTGAGGGGAAGGAATGGTGGGTAGATTTGATCAAAACACATTATACTCATGCATGAAATTCTCAAACAATAAAATTTTCAAAAAGAACTAAAGGGTAGAGATTTTTATGGGTAGCCAACAATAGTCATGCTAAATGTTAAAAAAATCAAAAGGGCACAAGACGGTGGCAGCACACACCTTTAATTCCAGCTTGCAAGAGGTTGAGGCAGGTGATCTCTGAGTTCAAGCCCAGCCTGGTCTACCAAAGGAGACAGTCAGGGCTACACAGAGAAACCCTAGCTTCAAAAACAAAAACAAACAAATCAAAAGGGTATTGTTTAATTTTTAACATCAGAAGACAGAGTCAAATTTAGGCAATTACATTAATCTTCTGTGTCTGAGGAGTAAGAGCAACAGCTGCTTCTGTAAAATTAAACACTCTGTCACACAGCAATTCCAAAATCACTGATATGTAAGTATCAGGAATCATCTGAGTTGCTAGAGTTGTTACACTAAGTTAAAACAAGTGTTCTAACAACTCTAATATAAGACAGAAAGTAAAAGTATTTCCTCCAACCAATCAAACTGCCAAATGCTTTTCCAAAGCGTCTGTCTACAAACACTGTCAAGCCCATAGTAAGGCTCCCAAGTGCTAAAAGTGTTACAGTTTTTAATTAGTTTAAATATAGTTTCACTACAAATTTAAAGTGACAATGTTTATTTAACTCATTTGTTTGTAAAAACTAAAAAAAAAAAAAACTGGAAATAGTAATTTGCATTTATTTGGGGGATTGTACTTTTCACAACTGATATAAACAGAAATCAAGCTTACTTTCTAATATTTTTAGTTAAAGTTAAATGAAATATACCTCAACATTCGCTAATATTTCATAAGAAGAAATGTTCCTTTTAAAAGTGTTAATAGGCTGGAGAGATGGCTCAGTAGTTAAGAGCACTGACTGCTCTGCTGGAGGTCCTGAGTTCAATTCCCAGCAACCACATAGTGGCTCACAACCATCCGTAATGAGATCTGGTGCCCTCTTCTGGCCTGCAAGGACACATGCAGGCAAAATACTGTATACATAATAAAATAAATCTTTTTTTAAGTGTTAATAGCCTTATTACTTCTGGAAAAGACTATGGAAGCATTAAGACATGGCCATAGCTCATCAAGACTTTGGAATCATCATCAAAATCACTTGACAGATACTTACACAAGCTTGGCACTAAGTTAAACACTTGACACATTCCCCCTCTTCCCATGATCTCAGGAGAGAGGTTAGAAAGCTGATGCTTAGAGTGACAGGCTCAACAACGTGGCTGTTGGGACAGAGCTGAGGCTCCATCTCTGAAAAGCTCCCACTCTCTACCAGCATGCTACACTGATGCTGGGCTCAGCTGAACTCACCATCTGACACTGAAATGTAGACTAGGACTATGGGTAATACTCACCAGTGAGCAGCAAATGGACGACAAAGGTCTACGTGAAAATTTTTCAGATCTTTGAATCTAATTGCTGCTTCAATATAAACAAAGAGTATCCAGAGGGACACTGTGGGCAAACACACTCCCCTTTCTGTGGGAAAGCAGCAGAGAGATGACCATCAGTGAACACAGTGGCTGATACAACAGACGGTTTGTCTGGAGACTCGGTCAGTGACAGCGACTTTCATTAACTTTCAACGAACTAAAAGCAATATCATCTAAACTGAAAGCCTGTCTATGACAAACAAGCCCACAAACTAACTGACAAAAATAAAAAAAGGTAAACATCTGTCAGGAAATATTCAGAATATATGTCAAACAAAAGACTCATAATCTTAATATACAAAGAGCTCCTAAAAATCAATTTTAAAAAAAGGGCAACCAAAGTTCGGTATAATACTGTATGCCTACCTGTAGTCCCAGCACTTGGAAGACAGAGGCAGGTGGATCTCTGAGTTCAAAGCCAGCCTGATCTACAGAGGGAGTTTCAGGACAACCAGGGCTACAAAGGAAACCCTGTCTCAAAGAAAAAAACAAAAACCCAAAGAACAACAACAAAAAAGAAGCACCAGCTGCTCTCCCAGAAGTCCTGAGTTCAATTCCCAGCAACCACATGGCAGCTCACAACCATCTATAAAGGGATCTGATGCCCTCTTCTGGGGAGTATGCATACATGTAGACAGAACACTCAAACATAAAAAAATCATCACCAACATCAAAAAGTTTATGATACAATCTTACTATTCTTTTATGGATATATACAATTTTATTAAGCATTCTTTTTTAATTTTCTACTTTTATTCAACTATTTTGTGTGGGTGCACACCTATGTACATGCCACAGCAAGCTCATCTCTATACAACTTTTCAGTCAGGTCTCTGCTTCCACCAAAAGGATTCCGGGGTTCTGACTCATGTCCTCAGGCTTGCCAGCAAGTGCTTTGACCTGCTCAACTGTCCTGCCAGCCCTTGTCAACTATTCTTAATCTCAAGGAATTTTAAATTTTATCATATGGAAGAAAAACTAGCCCTCCAAGTTATATATACTATAATCCTATTTTCTATGTTTCTATTAAATGTAGTTTGTTTGTCTCAGCATTAACTATTTCAAACTAAAACCTATTTCACAACTTGTCTATTCCAATGTGTGTGTCACTCTATGACACTGTCCTGCTGATTCCTGGGGGAGTCCCAACAGGTTCTATTAGGAGCCATGTCATTAGTTTCTTCCCTGTGAGACCATACTGAAGAAATCAGAAAGGCTGACATTGCCAAACAGAGTCCTAGCACATCTGGGCCGGAGCCTCTCACACATTTAGATTAGCCCATCTTAGGTAACAGAGAAGAAACTGGGATGCAAATAAATGGCCCAGAAGGAAATACAAGCAAAAACTGGTTCAAAGAAAAATCTCTTGAATTAGATTAGACAGCAGCCAACTTGAGAACATTCTGGGTAGCTTAAAAATCAAGTCTGATGCTACAGTGGAGAAACCATGCTCACAGTGGAGACCTCCAACAGTAGGGCTTAGCTGTCTTCTACAGTGGCCAGCACCACTTTCAGCAGCTGCATCAAGGATGAAGCTGCTCCAGAGAGCTTTTACTGTCTGGTGTGCTCTCAAAAGTTAAAATCCTACAGGTTACAGCTGGGTCAGAGAATCATGTTTCACAAAGCTCTGCAGTGACCCTGAGGACCAATCCTCAAATCCCAGCAGCACATGCCACATATGCTTTCAAAGTGAGTTGGAGTTGTCAAAACATTTCTTCTGATCTTGGTTCGAAATAACAAGTTTGGAAAAAAAAGGAAGCTGACTATGAATCCCTATCAGTAAGAATCTATCTGAAATACAGTGCAAAGAATTAGGAGCACAAAATAGGAAGACACTTAAAATGCCAGACAATTAAAAGCTAGTAATATCAGGAGTATTTTTGCCTACAGAAAAACAAAGACTTAAGAGGCTATGACAGGGTCTTCAGATCACTTGATACTGTCATCTGGGGGAGACCATTTATTCAGAGTAGTCCTATGAAAGTGGTCCTGTTATCAGGCCACCTGAAACTTCTAAGGCCAAATTCTGTCCATTCCCATATGTTTCTGGATAAATCCATTTTAGATCCTCTAAGAATCTCTAAGCCCCAAACTGTAACAGCATCTTGGGCTCTAAGTACAAGGAGGACACTTGTGACCCAGTATAGAGAACTATTGTCTCCTATGCAGCCCCAATGTGAATGAGAATCGCAGGAATCCATACCACTGCACATTTCCAATTGTGGAAGGGCCTCTATGTGCCTGAGATGCTGAGATTTTTTTTTTTTTTTTTTTGGTCAAATTATTGGGTTCACATGAATGACTTCTAACTTTCCTTTCAATACGGAAAGGCTGTGAACAGTCTTCTAGTATGGCACATGAATGTCTTCAACTACTCCTAAACATAAATCACTTCAACTCTTTTTAAATTGACATCTTTGCAATAGAGGTGCCAACTGAAATGCCTAAACTTTAAGCTTTTGATTCAAATAATTAAAAAAATAAATAAAAAAGGAAAATCCATGTATAAAAGCATATAGAGCAAGGCATGGTGGGGTATACCTATAATCCCAGAACTCAGAAGGCAAAAGGCAGGAGGATCACTGTGAGCTGTAGGCTGGCCTGGTCTACATAATGAGTTCCAGGACAACCGAGACTATCTAATGAGACTCTGCCTCAAATAACCAGCCCTACAAACAACAAACAAACAAAAACCCACAAACCACCACCACAAGCCAAACAACATATTACTATGTATTGGGGAAAGGCAACTTTAAAATGTCAATCTTAAATAATTCATTCAAATAATCCACATTTTAAAACTTGCACCTAAAATTTCTAACCAAGAAGTCATCAAGCTTACCTGTGTGCCATACGTACTGGACCCATACATAAGTGCTAGCAGCAAAAAAAAGCCATTGTATGGGAATGAAGAGGAGACATATGATATTTGATGTAAATGCTACACAAACAAAAAATACTGAGAAGGCCTAAAAAGAGAAAAAAAGGCAAATTAAACCACATTTCAGAACTTGTCATTTTCAAGCATATTATTAAAACTTTGTTGAATAAAATTACTAAATACAGAGCAAGTTAACAAGAGAAATTTTAAACACTTAGAATAGAGCATGTAGCAGCAGTGGTTATTCGCTTGCTTGAGCAGCACATACACTAAAGAGCAGTGGCTAACTCAACATTAAAGAGTGCTATTGTTCATGGTTCTTAAACCATGGGGAAGAACTGGACCAGAACTGAGGTCGGACCACAGTGAGCTCATTGGGATGCTCTAGGCAGGTCACCTGAAGGAACAAGAACTTTAACCCTGAAAAGCCTCCTGTTTCCTCATAACCCACTCCTAAAGAGCTTCACTCTAAAGAGCTTCACTCTTAAAGGAGAGGCTTGCTGGAATGCAGATGAACCAAAACATGGGCAAGAAATACGCTGGTGGTAATATTAATAACGCTGCCTTCCTCTGGACACCACTATTCATTACCAATAAGACAAAAGTTTGAGGCCATCTTTTGGAAGCATGGATTTGCTCTGACCAAAGCACCAGGCTTGGATTGGAGAGTTAGTTGTAAGATGTAGCTATGGAACACAATAGAAATAACACGTAAGTCAAAAGAATAAGCTCAAGCTATGGATAGTTTAAAACCTGTGGTCTAGCGACTCCTGAAGTGGTTTTGAGAGCTTTCCAAACAGAGAGCTCTAAAACAACAGAGGTACTCTTCTATTTTATTGGGTAAGTAGTTTCAATGAATTAATAAACATGTATTTAATTTTCATTTGGTTTTTTTCTTTGGGGTTTTTTTTTAGCTATTATTTGTTTTTTGTTTAATTTTCCTTGAGAACAAGGTCTCTGTGGCCTTGGCTGGCCTGGAACTCAGTTTGTAGACCAGGCTGGCCTGGAACTCACAAATATCTTCCTACTTCTGCCTCTTTATTGCTGGGATTAAAGGCATGCATCACCACCCAGCTTGTTTTATTTTGTAACCTACATTAACAGAAGCTCTTTGGAGTTTTCAGTAATTTTTAAGAGTATAAAAGGAATCTTGAGATCAATGAGAATCACTGCTTTGATTCAATTACAACCTCCTGACAGGAACTCCAGAGCACTCGAGAGTAAGACTAGCCAGTGCTGAGTCCTCCCACTGCTACCCACCTTTTATAACCCTCTGCCCAGTCTCCTCACCCCTCAAGTGGGAGAGAAGGAGGAGAACACAGAACCACTCACCAGTGGGCTTAGAACAGCCAAGTTTTAATCCACAGACCCAACTAGCTTATCCCAACACAGGCACTTCAGTATTGCCAATAAAATCCATTTAAAACAGGTCAGTATCAGCCACTGAGGATATTCTTTTAATTAGAAGGGTAACTAAATCCTGACAGTTGGAGAACATGCAATAGGAACATACCAGTCCCTGGTATCTGAAGGAATCATAGACGCTTCTGATGAAAAGCCAGAATGGCCACAGATATTCAAATCGGAACTCCAGGACAAAGTCTGCCAGGAGGACAAGTGCCCACACTACCAGGAATTTCAGGTATAAAAATGTACTGCAAAACATAAAAAGAAGGGATTCAAGGTCATGCATGGAGAACCAGAAATAGGAATGCACTGTTTCTGTTTCAAACAGATATAAATAACTTCATTTACCACGAACGCAGTGGAGACACAGCCCAGAAAGCTGCTACTGTGGCCTATGTGGACTGTAAAAACCGCCTTCACTCTAAGCCTCCCTCACTGTCAAGAGGAGATGATGACCAAACCTGCTCAGCTCCATTGAAGATGGAGGAAAAACACTAAATCTCACCACTATTTTAAAAATGTGCTAAGTGCCTGACTTGAAGATACTGCAATCCTCTGAGAATGACAGCTTTCAAGCTCTTCTTCATTAGAAGAAAGTGTCATGGCTGAAAGGCTTCAAAGTGCGGCTTCCTCACCCTCCACACCTGCTTCAGAGTTGGAAATTCTTGCTGTGCACCTCTCTGTGCTTCAAGAATTCTGTGCTTGTCGCTCTCTTTTGCTTCTCTATACAGCATTCATGTGCACTGACCAAACAAAACATAACTGACTTCCTAAAAATATGTCAAAGCTAACTCATGGGACAGACACCAGCCATTACCAAAGACTGCAGGCACAAAAATGTCTGTTAAAGGAAATATCTTCAAACATTCTGCACTTCAGATGTAAATGTGTGTTCTGAGTTCCCTCCTATTCATGTTAAAGAGACACATGCTTTGAGAAGCCAACTAGTACATACATATATAACCACTGTACTGAGCTCAAAATAAGGTACAAACACAGTTTAAAAAAAAAATCAAGCTGGGCAGTGATGGCTCACATCTTTAATCCCAACACTCAGGAGGCAGAGGCAGGTGGATCTCTGTGAGTTCCAGGCCAGCCTGGTCTACAGAGTGAGTTTCAGGACAGCCAGGGCTTTTTTCGACAGGACAGCCTGTCTCAAAAAAAGCAAACAAAAAAAGTTTCTAAACCAGGTATGGTGACATACACTTATAATTCCAGCACAGGGAAAGCTGAGATTTCAAGAAAAATCTAGAGTTTGAGGCTAGCCTGAGTTAGAAAGACTCTATCCTAAAAAAATAAATTTCAAAAACTGACCATATATGAGTTCTGGTGAAAATGTAAGCAGCTGAGAATGAACTTCCACACTGTGGAGGGGATGATACTACCCAAGAGAAATGCACATTCATCTCCAGACTCATGGGGGATATTACCAACAATTGTTTTGATACTAGCAGCCAGCTACAGACCAAAGGTAAATTAACACAGGAAAAAAAATGAGGGTTTTACACTAAGTAATACTACTCAGCACTGACAGACAATAAGCCATTCAGGAGAAAGCTCAAAACTATCCCCCAAAAAGCTGGGCAAAACACAAATGAAACTTCAGGAAAGTGTTAACTACTGGTCTAGAGTGAGAAAGCTCGGGAACAGAGACAAGAACTAGGAATGGTAGCAAACACCTTAAACCTCAACACAGGCCGATCTCTGTAAGTTTGAGGCCAGCCTGGTCTTGGGCAGCCGCAGCAGCAGGCCAAAAGGTAGTGAATCCGGTTAGACAAAAAGCCTAAGAACTTTGGTGCTGGATAGGATCCAACCAAAGACCTCACCTGCTTGGTCAAACGACCTTATCACACCTGGCCGCAGTGGCAGAAGGCTGTCTGTCCCCTATAAGCCACTGAAAGTGTCTCCTGAGATTTAAGCAGTTCACTGAGGCCCTGGACCAGCAGACAGCCTCCCAGCTGCCTAAGTCACCCCACAAGTACAGACCAGACACCATGCAGGAGGAGTGAGGCTGCTGGCCTGTGCTAAGAGGCCACCTGTCCTTTGAGTGGGGGGGTCAATGTTGGTGGAGCAGGAATGCTCAGCTGGTGGAGATTACACAGTACAGACCCAATGGAACTGGTCGTCTTCCTGCCTTTTGTCCAAAGGTGGGTCCCTTGATGCACCAGAATATGGTGATATTTTATTTGTACTGAAATGTGATTTTATTTGTATGTTAATAAATAAAGTTGCCTGGGGGTCAGAGCTAATAGCAAGCCATAGCAGAAGTCTGGCAGTGGCAGCACACGCCCTTAATCCCGATCACATAACAGGCAGATCTCTGTGTGTTCAAGGATACCACCAGCATGGAGACACACGCCTTTAATCTCAATACCAACCATAGAAGACCTGGAGGTCTGTATAGATGGGCAGTGAAGAGGAGGTCATGTGGTTGGGTTTACAACCAATGAGAAGGCAGAATAGAAAGTCAATAAAAAGAACAAACACACAGGAAGTAGGTCTCTTACGGAGAGGTAGAACAGCAGCGGCAGTGAAGGGTGAGGTTTTTAATCTCAGCTCTTAGCTATTGCTCTGACCTCTTGGCTTTTAACTCTGTATTTGGCTCTGTGTTTCTTATTTAACAAGACGGTTACATCTACACCAGGGGGCAGGCCAGGCTGGGGCAGCTGGGCCACAGAAAGATACCATGCTGCCTTCACACAGGTTAACTCAAAGACAAAGGCCCTGACTAAGCGTAGAAGGTACCAGGACCAATGACAAAGATGGACATGATGGTATCTGTTGCCACAGGCAGGCAATGTCCTTGGGTCCAAACTCCATGGCTCACATTGCCAAGTTGGAAAAAGTAAAGGACAAAGAGCTCGTCAACAGAATGGGTTAAATATACACTGCTGAGTTTCCGGCACACAAATATAATTTGTGAATTGCCCTTCAGGGGCTGGAAAGACGGCTCAGCAGTTAAGAGCACTTGTTGATTCCCAGCACCCACATGGCAGTTCACAACTGTCCACAATTTCAGTTCCAGGAGATCCAACATCCTCTTCTGGCCTCCAAGGGCACCAGGTGTGTAACATGGTGCACAGTCGTACATCCAAGCAAAACACTCAAAACACTCATACACACAAAATAAAATAAATATTTTTAAAAAATTAGGGGGTTGGGGATTTAGCTCAGTGGTAGAGCGCTTGCTTAGCAAGCACAAGGCCCTGGGTTCAGTTCTCAGTTCCGGAAAAAAGAAAAAAAAAAATTAGTTGCTCCTCTCCCCCACCCCACCCCCAACAACCCTGAGACAGGGTTTTCCCTGTGAAACAGTCCTGGCTGTCCTGGAACTCACTCTGTAGCCCAGGCTGGCCTCAAACTCAGAGATCCACCTGCCTCTGCCTCCTGAGTGCTGGGATTAAAGGCGTGCGGCACCACCACCCGGCTAGATGTTTGTTTATCCAAAAAAAAAAAAAAAAAAAAGAAAAGAAAAAAAGAAAGCAAGCTTGGACCACCAAATTGGCACAGTAGTAAAAAAAGAAAAAGCACAAAAACAGCGTGCCCTGAAGACCCTCCACAGTGGACGGGAAAAAAGCCGAACGTTGTCCTCTGACTATTGGTATGTGAATGCCAAATCCTTTCTCTCTCACAATAACAACAAAGTTTTCAAAGGCTTTCCAATCTTGTATACTTTGTGAGGCAAGCATTCTTATGTTCTTATGCTGATGTGATCAAACTATTTGAATAAATACAGATCTAAAAAAAAAACAGGCTATTTTCCCTCTTGGTGCTGGGAGTTAAATCCAGGGCCTTGTTCACACTAGGTATGTGCTCTAGCACTTAGTAATACTCCTAGCACAAACCAAGAACTGTAATAATTAACTGAGAAACATTTCCCCAAGATGTAGAATGGTCTATATGCTTGAGAACAAGGAGGACAAAAACAAAATTCAGTCAGAGGATTATTTCTGTGCCCTATGAAGCCACACAGGCAGAAGACAGCAAGGATAGGAATGTGAAATTTCAACAATAAAGAATTTGCCATTTAGTGTTAATTTCTTCTATTTTTAATTTTTGTAATAGTTATTTTGTGCATGAGTGTTTTATATGTATGCGCACCACATGTGAGTCTGATGCCCAAGGAGGTCAGAAGAGGTCATCAGATCCCCGACACTGGAGTTTCTGATGGTTATGAGCAGACATGTGGGTGCTAAGACCTGAACTCAGGTCCTCTGCAAGAGCAGAATTGCTCTTAATCATAAAGCCATTTCTCCGGCCCCTACTGTTAATTTCTAACGTTAATTCTTAGAACCCTATGAGTTTGGTAATAAGTTTCTAGGAAGTCTAACATAGAAATCAAGGGGCCCAAAAGAAAGAAACAGTTCCGTCCCATTTGAAGCCTCCTCTTGGGTTTCATTACACTACAGCTTTGTTGACCAGTTTAAAGACAGCCCACACTCTCCTTAAACCCCTAACTGACTGCGGAAAACAATGAACATCTTAGTAGAAACAACAACCCCAGTCCTGCAGATACTTAGAATTAATTAATGACTTCAAAACTAAAAGAAATTTTCCTGTGGTCCAGAACTGTTTTAGGCACTAAAGTAGGAAAGTCAGTCTCTTAGCCATGTTTTAAAGGCATTTAAAAATGGCATGGGGCAGGCCGGCAATGATGGCTCACACCTTTAATCCCAGCACTCAGAAGGCAGAGGCAGGTGAACCTCTGTGAGTGCAAGTCAGGCTGGTCTACAGAGTGAGTTCCAGGACAGCCAGGGCTACACAGAGAAACAAGAAAATGGCCTGTGCCCAGCTGGAGGGGTGGAAGTATAGCCAGGTGGTAAAGCACTTGTCTAGCACAAGGAAGGCCTTGGGGTCCATCCCCGGCATCACACGCACAAAAATAGGCACAAAAATGTATTTGTATGATATAAACTGGTAAGCATACACTCAGTGGCTTCCAGTTCCTTAAACACCAGCCCTGTGACCCAGACACTTGTCTTCTAGATGTCACCCCAGAGAAACACATCCATGTCTCCACAGACTCTCATGGAAATGCTGGGTTGGTTTACTCTCACCTACATACTTCTTTCTTGTTTAGCCATCTGTCAAATGGTAATTCAAATCTACACCTAAACTCTGGATCTTACCTCTGTCTTTCAATGTAGGAAACTTTTTCTTTTCTTTTTTTATGATTTTTTATTTAGCCTGGTAGTAGTGGCGCACACTTTTAATCCCAGTACTGGGGAGGCAGAGGAAGGTTGATTTCTCTTTTTTTTAGTTGTTTGAGACAAGTTTTCTCGTGTAGTTTTGGTGCCTGTCCTGAATCTTGCTCTGTAGACCAGGCTGGCCTAGAACTCATAGATATCCGCCTGCCTCTGCCTCCCAAGTCCTGGGATTAAAGGCACCAGTTGATTTCTTGAGTTCAAGGCCAGGCTGGTCTACACAGTGAGTTCCAGGACAGCCAAGGCTACAAAGAGAAACCTTGCCTCAAAAACAAAAACAAAACAAAACAAAAAAGACTTCTATTTTTAATTATGTGTATATACCAGTGTTTGAGTGCAGGTATGTGCATGTGAATACAATGTCTGAGGACATACAAAAGAGGGAGTTGGATTCCCTGGAGCTAGAGGTATAGGCAGTTGTGAGCTGCCCAAAGTAGGTTCTGGGAACCGAACTTGGGTCTCTGGAAGAACAGTACACAACATTCTTAAAAACACAGAGCCATCTCTCTAGCCCTGTTTTGTTTTGTTTTGTTTGTTGAAACAGAGTCTCATGTACTCCTGTATCAAAGACCTCAAACTCGCTATGTAGCCAAGGATGACCCCGAACTTCTGATCATTCTCTGCCTCCAATTCCCAAGTGCTATAATTACAGGTGTGCACCGCCCACCACACTCAGTGTATGAGGTGCTGGGGACCCAAGTCAGAGCTTCGCTTATAGGAGGCAAGTACTCTTAATAACTGAACCACATCCCCAGCCTGATAATCTCTGGAGCTGTTCCTGCAATGTGGCTGAATGAGTACAGTCATTATTCCCAGGTGGAACATGAACAGTACTACCAACTGCTCTGTCCAAAAGGCACCCAGGAAATGGCAGAATCCCAGTTTAGCAGGCAACACTCTATTTCAATAACTGGATAGCACTGTCCACAGAACAGCAGCCTGTTGAATATTTTTTGATATCCTAATCATTTAAACATAAGGCGGTACAAAATGGTCTTTATTGGTGAATATTCTTTTCCAATTCTGCAACTTGCAGATTGAGTATGGGGTGGGGTTCTTTCACACCTTTGATATTCCCCCCCCCCCCATCACTTTTTGCCGAGTCTGTTTAGAAGTAAAGACATCTAAGTAAATTTATGGTCATTACTGGCTTCACCCTAGCTTTTCCTCAGACTCCCTTTTCAGGAAGGTCTCCTTTAAAATCTAGAGACAGCTAATTAACAAAGCTGACTCCCCAGACTCAGTCTTGAATTCTACTGAGTTGCTTTAGTTACAAGTTTCAAGAGTTTACAAGAGATGCTGGGTTCAGCGAACTCAGCCTCAGCATCACTACATCACCCTTATCCTTGAGAGAGCAGGGAAGGCACACCCTTATTAGTCCCTGTCCTCCTGTATTCTGAAGATCCTGAGATTTTTGTCAATTTAAAGGAGATGCCATCCCAAGGGCATTTCAAAATATTTCTTTTCATCCATGAAGAAAATATGATTGAATACATTTCTACATACATGGCTCATTACATGACTTATGGCTAATTTGATGATATTCTGAATTTCTGATCGACACTTACTGGCAATTAATTATAAAATATTGTGACTAAACCAGGTGTAGTGGTGCACACCTTTAATTCCAGCACTCAGGAGGTAAAGGCAGGAGGGTCTGTGAGTTTGAGGCCAGCCTGGTCTACAGAGCTAGTTCCAGGACAGCCAGGGCTACACAGAGAAACCCTGTCTCAATGACACCCCCTCCAAAAAAAAAAAAAAAAAAAAATCATGAGTAAAATTTAGAGCATACCTGCAAAATGATACTTTGCCATTTTTTTCTTGAATCCATCTAGCAATACTCTCCATCTATGAATTCATAATCTACAATTAATGGGAATGAGGAGTGAACGTTCTTCCTCCTGCCAGGGACAGTGCACCTCTTTCCACTGTCCCCAACTGCTTGTCTGGAGTACACAGAATTACCACAGGCTAGCTGTCCATCCTCAGTCCCTGACCTTCTCCCTAGGCAGACTAATGCTCTGATGGTAGCCATCTGTCCCAATCCAGACTTCCTTGTCCCCTCACAATGCCAACTATGAATCACCTTCCACACTCAGCACGTGGTGTACTTCCTATAACCCCCTTTGTCTTCTCTGTTGTGCAGCACTGCTAGAATATTCGTCTAGGCCCTTTCTCTGATTTGCTGAGGTCTCACACTGGTCAGCTATAACTGCAGTCTTGCTACTCAGAGTACAGTCTACAGCACAGCAGTATCAGTATTATATGGACACTTTTTGGAAAAGCAGAATTTCAGGGCCCAGTCCAGACCTATTTAATCTAAACCATAATTTTAACCAGCTCCCTAGGCCTGTGCATATATTAACATTTGAGAAGCAGTGGCAGCATGGCATGGTTTGATTAGAAGTTGAAACTTCATCCTCAAATTCCTGTGTCATGGTAGTTGAGGGTGGGGCCTTAGAGAGATAACTGGGATTAGATACAACCAGAGGCTTACGGCTTCATAGGTGAACGAGGGGCTGGGGAGAAGGCTCAGCTGTCAAGAGCCCTTGCTGCTCTAGCAGGGGTCAAGAGTTCATTCCCAGCACCCATGTCAGGTGGTTCATAGCTACCTGTAACTCTAGCTCCAGGGGATCGGCTGACCTCTTCTGGCTTCTCTGGGCACCTGCACTCACTTGCAGACACACACACATTATAAAAATAAATCTTTAACAAAAGAAGAGGAAGGGCAAGCAGCAGCCGGGGACAGCAGCACATGCTTATAATCCTAGGTGCTCACAAGGCAAGGCAGGAGCTTGCATATTCAAAACCAGCCGGGAAAACATAATGAGACCTCATCTCAAAGAAAGAGGAAGACACCTATGTGGTGGTATTGTGTTCCCCAAAATATTGTGCACCCTAATAAACTTAACTGGGGTCAGAGACAGAACAGCCACAATATTAAACATACAAGTTAGGCAGTGGTAGCACACGCCTTTAATCCTAGCATTCCAGAGGCAGAAATCCATCTGTTCAAGGATACAGTCAAACATGGTTACTCACGCCTTTAATCCCAGAAAGCGAGCCTTTAATCCCAGGGAGTGGTGGTAGAAGGCAAAAAGGTATATAAGGTGTGAGGACCAGAAACTAGAAGCATTTGGCTGGTTAAGTATTTGGCTGGTTAAGCTTTCAGGCTTCTAGCAGCACAGTTCAGCTGAGAGCCATTTGGATATGAGGACACGGAGGCTTCCAGTCTGAGGAAACAAGACCAGCTCAGAAGTTGGCCAGGTGAGGTTAGCTGTGGCTTGTTCTGTCTCTCTGATATTCTAGCATTCACCCCAATAACTGGCCTTGGGTTTGATTTTATTAATAAGACTCTTTAAGATTCCTGCTACACACCTAAGCTGAAACAGCCTTGCTCTGCTTTGCCTCATGATACAGTCAAAAGCTCCTTACTAAATGCCAAATAGATGTCTCTTGATTCCATACCCCGGACCTCTTAGCCCCAGAAACTTGCATGCACTACTGAGCCTAGTTTATGCAGTACTAATAATCAAGCCCAGGACTTCCCAAATACCAGGTAAATACTCAACAACTGAACAACATCCCCAGGCCAAGAAACACATTTTCTTTTTTTATTTTATTTTATTTTGGTTTTTCCAAGACAGGGTTTCTCTGTGTAGCTTTGCGCCTTTCCTGGAACTCACTTGGTAGCCCAGGCTGGCCTTGAACTCACAGAGATCCGCCTGGCTCTGCCTCCCAAGTGCTGGGATTAAAGGCGTGCGCCACCACCGCCCGGCACCACATTTTCAAATAAATTACAGACCCAAGTATTCAGTTACACACACAGACACACAGAAGGGGGGAGGAGGGAAAGAGAGAGACTAAGAACACTAGGTATGGGCATACACCTACAAGTATTCAGTTACACACACAGACACACAGAAGGAGGGAGGAGGGAAAGAGAGAGAGAGAGACTAAGAACACTAGGTATGGGCATACACCTACAAGTATTCAGTTACACACAGAGACACACAGAAGGAGGGAGGAGGGAAAGAGAGAGAGAGAGAGAGACTAAGAACACTAGGTATGGGCATACACCTACAAGCCCATCCCTTGGAGGCTGAGGGGGAGGATGACAAGTTTCATGCCAACCTGGTAGATTCATTAGAAAGGGACTTACTCAGGAGACTCAGCTAGACCCTGTCTCCAAAAGAAAACCCAACCAACCCACTCACCCACCCCTTAAAAAAAAAAAGGAAAGGAAAGGAAAGAAAAATGAACTGAGATGAGATGGTCATGATCTCTCAGAAGAGACTGTCCACATAGACAACCAGCTCTGCTCCAGGCTGCTGACCAGCTTCCTCTCATCAACAAACACTGAAAGCTGGCCAAAGTTAGTGCTCCCATTTCTGCACAGTTCTTTCTAGTTCAGTAAACTACCCAGAGTACTTCTATTGCTGCTCATCCTCCAGCTTTACAAAGCATAATCACCATCCCACTTCCTCAAAAGAACACCCTGCAGGGGGTGGGGCCACATGCATTTAAGAGGCAGAAGCAAGGGAATCTCTGAGTTCAAGGCCAGCCTGGTCTACAGAGCTAGTTCCAGGACAGACAGGGCTACACAGAGAAACCCTGTCTTG
>CABHPH010126816.1:0-36849 GCA_902168325.1 Peromyscus nudipes
ACCTTCGCTCTTGACGAGATTCAGTTTTTCTAACTATCAATATGTACTCTTGAGATTTAGCGATTGCTTTGATAATGTTCTTAGAACGTAGTTACAGAGTTACCCGCTAACTTTTATTTGTGAAAAGAACACCATATGCTGAGTGGAATTTAAACCAGCTGCGGGGTTTGTGGAATACATTTGGCTTTTTGTGTATTTTGAGCAATTTATTTATAGCATGTCACGTGTTAACCAGTGACCCGTAAGCGTTAAATGCGGACGGGGCTGCTGGTATGGATTGGCAGACGTCCTTTGCCCGCTTACCTGTGGTGTTTGCTTAGCAGAGTTGCATGTCTTTTGCAGTCTGTTGCAGAATTTAAATTTTGACACAGGACTGGCCAAATTTTCAGGTTGCCAGAGTTTTTTGTATGTTCAAGTACTGGTCATTAACTGCAACAGAATTTATCAGCTCTTTCCATTGTGGCTATTTTTATACCTGGGTTCGCAAATGTTTCAAATAAAGGTTTCTGTTGTGGCTTCATGAACTCTTTGGTGGTCACAGCCAGCGTTGTGGTCACAGCCAGCGTTTGCTGAGCACTTCCCATGCCCCAAAGACTCTTAGTAGACACCTCCCTTTAATCTTTACAACTGCCCTACAAACATTGTATTGGTATCCTTCGTAGGTCAGGAAATTGAGTTGCCTAAGGGCACACAACTAATGAATGACCTGGGAGTCATTGTTTCAGACCTCCTGTATTATGCATGCCTTCTGCTCAGGCCTTTGGATACTTGACTGTGTATTCAGTGAGTTGCACTAGTATTATTATTATGTTATTATTAATGCATCATATTTCTTTTTGAGACATGATACCATGCTGTGGTGTCCAGACTGATGCTTCCTCCTTTAGCCTCCTAAGTGCTAGGATTACAGGCATAGACACTGTCTGGTCAGCCTACTGCTTTGTTTGTGTATAGGTGTGTGTCATGTCTTTAGGGGTCCTGCTCTATCACTACCTTCTTCTCTTAGACAAGGTCTCTGACTGAACCTGGAGCTAGCCTGGCAGCCAGCCAGCCTCATCCATCCTCCTGTCTCCACAGTGCAGCAATTGTTTAGCACCCTGGCTTTTATCTAGATGCTGGGGGTTCAAATCAGCCTCTCATGCTGACATAGCAAGTGCTCTTACCCACTGCACCATCTGCCCAGCCTTCTTATGTTGTTTATTTATTTATTTATCTATTTATTTTTGGGTTTTCGAGACAGGGTTTCACTGTGTAGTCTTGGCTGTCCTGGAACTAGCTCTGTAGACCAGGCTGGCCTCGAACTCACAGAGATCCTCCTGCCTCTGCCTCCTGAGCGCTGGGATTAAAGGCGTGCGCCACCACCACTCAGCTTATTTTAATGTTTTAGTTTTTATACATACAAATGTTTATGCCCTCCTCCTCTTTTTTAAAATCTATAGAGCTGTGAGTGGCAGCAGTGAACAGAGTTCAAGAAAGTAGTTGTAAACCCATATCCAGTTTTAATAATGCAAGTTTAGAGAACCAAAGAAACGGCCAGCCACAGAGAAGACCAGTTATATTTAATGAGATCACTTAATAGCCAATAATGGTTTCTAAGTTGGGAGCTGGATTGAATGCCCCTGCATTGCCCTGAGGCTCGTGGCCTTTACAAGAACCTCCCTCTTCTCCCATCCCCACCTTCTCCTGCTAGTCATTTCCCTTCTTAACATGAGCTGCAGTCGTTTGATGTGGTTACTTAGCCTTAACTAGTGTTGCAGAGATGTCTAGCAGGAAGATATATTAACTGGAACTTTAAAAATCAAAGAATTTAGTAGCTGGCAGGATGGCTCAGCAGGTATAGGCCCTTGCTGCCAAGGCTGATGACCTGTGTTTGACCCCCCTGGAGAACCAACTCCTACATGTTCTCTGACCTACATATGACTGTGCATGCGCACATGCTCACACATTCTTACACAAATAATAATAGTACAGTAAATATATGTAATAAAGGGAAATTTTTTAAAGTCAATACAGTGTTTAAAATGTGGAAATAATTTCCCTAATTTGATAATTATAGCAGAAAAATCTTCAGAGTATATTGTGTGAAGGAGTCCAGTGTCAGAATATGTGTACGATTGCAAATGTGCATAAAATAATATTTGCTTACACACATAGAGATGAAAAGGAAAAGATTTGTAAAGCTGTATCTAAATTGGTTACCTGTGAGGAGAAACTTAGAAGTGATTTAAAACCTTTCCAATAATCAGCTATTCGTGAATTAACATTGTAACCTCTGGGGTGCTGTGCATGCATGTGTGTATGAAAATAAAGTTTGTTTACTAGTACTAGTATATTATCAATGAGTATTTTACATGATCTGTATCATTCAAGTACCAATTTGTGAAACTTTTAGTATTTATATAGAAGTCATCTATAATCTGTGTAAAGTAAGTATATTAAATATAATTTGCCTTTTCCTTGATTTCAGTCATAGGTAATCTATTGCTAAATTAAACTGAACAATCACTAGATTGAACTAAACTTGAATACAGTGGGATCTTCAAGGTCTCCTTTCCAACACTCACGTTTTGCATATGCTACTCTACTCTGTTGTAGCCCTTCCCTTTTCTTGCTTAGTTCCTCTATTAGCTTCAGTACACATATATCTCAAACTGTGGAGATACCTCTCAGATCTGTAGAGTTAGTTGCTCCCATGTCTTTTAGAACCTTCCTTCAGTATACGTGGGTGACATGGGTTTGTCTGTTTCCCTAGTCTCTCCTGGAGACCTGGAGCTCCTTGAGGGCAGAGTGCTAGCCTGTGTTTAGTGTCTTGGTTATTTCGTTGAAACATGAAACTGGACAGTCTTAAACAAATAGGCAAATAGGGATTCTCTCACATAAAAGAAACCAGAGAGCCCACAATGATAGCCCCTGAGACAAATTCCTTATGTCTCTTCCCTCCTATTGTTTATAATATATTAACTTTCATACTCTGACATATAAAATGGATGCAGCATCTTTAGCTAAATTTTTAAAATTATTTTTATATACTTTGGGTTTAGCTAAAAATATGTTTTAGGTAAGTTAGGTATGATGCAAGAGGGTTGTGAGTTTTGAGACCAGTCTCAACTACATACTAAGACTCTGTCTCGGTCAGGCGGTGGTGGCGCACGCCTTTAATCCCAGCACTCGGGAGGCAGAGCCAGGCGAATCTTTGTGAGTTCGAAGCCAGCCTGGTCTACAAAGTGAGTTCAAATGTGGGGGTGGAGGGAGTCCTTTAGGTAGGAGTAAGGTAGAACAGTTCAAGGTACTTCTTTCCCTGTCAAGAGGAAGAAGTGAGGCTGTACCTGAAGAAGTGAGGCTACCCTGCCAGATCTCCCTTGGCCCCATGGGTTTGTAGCATCCAGCACATATGAAGTGAGCATGGAATGTTCATCCAGACCGAGCCAGGAGTCTGGGGCCTGATTTCTTGGAAGAATTGTGGAAGGCCCTCCCACCCCCACTTTGCAGCTTCCTGCTGCCTTTATGAAGAATGTCCAGCCCTCCCTTTCAGGACTCTGGGTCTAGTCACTTGACTTCAACTATAACCAGTGCAGTCATTTAGCAGGACAGAGGAGGAACAGATGCCTCTTTCTGTGTGTTGTAATCTTCTAGTCTCTTCACATATAGAACATCATTTCTGTTTTGTTTTTGTAACTCTCCTTGTTTTTGAATGACAATAAGTAAAGCAGATTTCAAATTATTCTGTTAATTTTGCTAGACTATATTGTCTGTGGGGGTTAAGTAAGGGACACTGGGAATTGAACCTAGGACCTCCCACAGTGTAGGCAATAATTCTACCACTGAGCTACATCCTCAGCCTCTTATTTGTTTCTTCTTTAAAGATCAGGTCTCACTAAGTTGCCTGTGCTGATCGTAAACACACTTTGTTTGTGAGTCCAAGGGCAGCTCGGTCTATGTGGTGAGTTCCAGGCCAGCCGGAGCTATATAGTGAAACCCTGTGTCAAAAGAGAGGGGGAGAGGGGAAGGGAGGAGAAAGAAGAGAAGAGAAAAAAAGGAAGGAAGGAAGGAATCCTTCTACCCATCTTCCCAAATAACTGCCATTACTGGCATGTCCTACCCCGCCTACCTCAATATTACATTCCATATGACATTAATATGTATTGAAATAAGCCAAGAGTATATGTACCAAAATATAAACAGTAGTTGACATGTGGATGATGAGTTGTTTGGGAAAGGTTTTTATCATTTTTATGTGTGTTTGTGTGTATTTCCATGATTTTTTAATGCCCTCCCATACTTATATATTTAAGGGAAAAAAACAAGATTACAACAATCCTGTGATTTCAATTATATTAAAAATTGTTTCTGTTTTTATTTTTCAGATTAACAAAATACATTGTGTTACTATGTTTAACCAAATGTTTGAAGGCTGTAGGACTTTTCGAGTCATACGATCTCCTAAAAGCTGTTCACATTGTTCAGTTTATTTTTATATTAAAACTGGGGTGAGTATGGAGAGAGCCTTAAAATGTTTCTTATTTCTCTGAAGATCCTGTTCAGACTGAATATCTTTAAGAAACCTTACCACATGACCTGTGAAGTTTATTCCTTCTGACAACTGTTTGATAATGTTTTTCTTTAAATAGAAGCTTACTTACATAAGGTGGAAGTAGAGACTCATCAGAAAAGGGTTATTTTAGCTGAGTGTAGCAGCCTGTAATCCCAACACTGGGGAAGTTGAGTCAGGAGGATCATGAATTGGAGGCCAGCCCCAGTTACACAGTGAGACTCTGTCTCAAAAATAAAATAAAGTAAAAGGAGATGGTTGAATTCTCATGACTTGCCAAACGTAGGTTTTTAGTTTAGTTTGTATTGCTAAGATTTTTGCAAAGCTCTTTTAATGCCTAGCTTAATAGACACTTTGGTTCGTATCTTTGTTAGCAATCAGTCTTTTGTGATATCTTGTATCATTTAATCTCATGGGGGTCCTGGAGGGCTCTCCTTACACTTCTGAGAACAAGTTTAAAAAGATAGATGTGTTAGCTAGGCGCACGCCTTTAATCCCAGCACTCAGGAGGCAGAGGCAGGCGGTTCTCTGTAAGTTCAAGGCCAGCCTGGTCTACAGAGTGAGTTCCGGGACAGGCTCCAAAGCTACACAGAGAAACCCTGTCTTGAAAAAAAAAAAAAAAAAAGATAGGTCATATTTTTATAAAAAATAATTTTGACAGTCTGGAAGATTGGCTCAGCTGTTAAGAGCAATTACTGCTCTTACAGAGGACCTAAATTAAGTTCCCAACATCTACTTATGTGGCTCACAACTCCCTCTGATGCCAGCTGCAGATTTGACACTCCTCTGGCCTCTGTGGGCACCAGTACACACGTATGCAGACACACACACACACACACACACACACACACACACACGCACAACTAAAAATAAAGTAAATCTTACAAAAAAATAGTTTTGACTTTGTACTTCCCTAGGGATTTGTAGACTGTCCCACTGATGTAGCTCAGTCTTGAGACAGTCATAAAAATGGTACCTACGGCTTGTCTCAGCACAGACATTCCATGTTTGCAAATTAAATTGTGCTGTGCTCCCTACATAACCCATCAGAGTACAGGGTCCTCGTGTTCTATTAACTGTATAGTTTGTGTACAGTGTTCTTCCTAAATAGAGATTTTTAGACTTTGAGATTAATAACCCCTTCGTGTGTTAGTAAAAGACTTTTCAAAGACACTTGAGTGTAATTTGGCAATTTAGGAAAGAAATTCTTGACTAGAAGATTTAAGCATTTTCATATAACGTAGTAAAAAGATGGAGGCATGTTGCTGTTACATGTTGGATATAAGAGAAGATGAGTTACTTCCTATGCTGTTTGAAGGTATTGAAAGTATTAAAGCTAAGCATAGTGGCTCACGCCAGTAATCCCACCACTTAGAAGACCCAGGCTAGAGAATCACAAGTTCAAAATCAGCCTGGACTGCATCATGAGATCCTGCCTCTAAAAGAGTCAGTCTTGACACTCATTACCACTTCTGTGGGTTATGAATAGTTCTGAGGACAGCTACCAGGGAAGTTCCGGATTTTTACCATAAAGCCTCATCACTATAACGGCAGTCTCTACTACACTTGTGTTGTTTTATGCCTCTTCAAGTGGGTCTCTGTGTATCCCTGGCTGGCCTTGAACTCAGAGACCCACCTGCCTCCCAAGTGCTAGGAGTAAAGGTGTGCAACCCACACCCAGCCTAGAGCAAAGTTTCTTTAAATGTGATAGTCATGAAAAATTTGGCGACTAAAATTAATTCGGCATCAATGCATAAAGAATCTGAGGCGCTTTTGTAGCCTGAGGGAGCTGCAGTCTTGGTTCTGCACGTAGCTTGTCATCTTGCCACACGATTCCAAAGAATACTTGTGAATCACCTTGATTCACACTCTTAGGTTCTGAATTAGTGTTTTTACGTTATAAACAAAATTTCCTACTCTTAGAGAAACTTAATGGTTTAATTACAGAAAGCAAAGACTTCATATTTTCCTAGTGTCGTTCTTCAACATGTTTGTATCAAATTAGTGTATCTAAGGATTGTAAACACATCCATCTCATTAGTATGCAAATTTGCTTTCACCTCTAATAAAACTATGTACAGCAAAGAATTTAAGATATATTTTTAAGGATAAAATTTTTTATGATTCGTTAGCAGTAAATGTTTAATTTGCATGTATATTTTATATACCTATATATAGCACAATAGCATAAAAATATGTCAGGTAGAAAGAGGCCACATGTAGAAAGAGTTTTAAAAGCTCTGCTCTAGAGGATAGCATGTTTGCAGTTCTAGTGTATTTGTTAAAACTACAGCTCACATTTAATGTTAATATATTACTCTTTCAATGTTTACAGGACTGCTTTTTTTATGGTTTTGTTTCAAAAACCTTTTTCTTCTGGGAAAACTATTACAAAACATCAGGTAAGTTGTCAACAGAATCATTTCCTCCTAACAGCTTCGCTTTCACTAGTCCAGAATAAAGTGCTATTTTTTCAATTACTAGACTTAAGCTTCCTGTTTTGTTGTTGTTGTTTGTTTGTTTGTTTGTTTGTTTGGAGACAGGATCTCCTATAGCCCATTCTGGCCTCAAGCTTGTTATGTGCCCAGGGATGACGTTGCACTCCGATCATTTTGCCTCTGCTCCTCAGGTGCTGCTATTGCAGGCCCACACCACTCCCAGTTTATATAGAGCTGATACTGAAACTCATGAGTGCTGGGCAGGCATTCTACCCACCTAACTACATCCCCAGCCCTGGAGTTAACTCCCTCCTGACTTGTCTTTTCAGAATTGAGGCTCCAACTGTGAACTCTAAAATCTCAGTGTAATGGAATAGTTTCAAATGTAGAAAAGGGAACAGATTTTAGCGAGTGTCTTTAACATAGTCTCCTTATTCAGAAAGATACACAAGTCAGACATGGAGTCACGCCCGAGAGCCTAGAGTGTCACTGGGGAATAGATGTGTGCAGGAGTTGGAAGTGAGACCCCTAAAATGAGCCATATTCACGTCCTGTACTACTTACATGATTTCTTTTGCCTTAATTTTCCTTGCTTATAAAGTGGAGGTAACAATGTTCTACATATATTTGTGAGGAATAAATTAATTTATACGTACGTTTTTTAATTGTACCTCACATGTGAGCATGCAGTACATATGCAGTGTATCACCCTGGTCATCTTTGGAATTCCCTTCAGATGGCCTCATGCCAGTAAAGTTGCTCATTGTGTTTGTCTCCTACAGAAGCCTCACTGGGCACACTTATGCTCTACTGTGTGTCTCTTCCATGTCGTGGTTAGGGTCCGCTACCGTATTCTCAGCATGGCAAGTTGAAGTACTTCTGTTTTAGAGATCAAGACATTTTTAAAATACAGTTAATCTTTTTAACTCTGTCAGATAACTATAACATAAAAATTCCTCATGGACAAAAAAAAAAAAATTCCTCATGGAAAGCCAAAATGATTGTATACACATGTACTCAAGACATCCATGGAAAGCCGGGCGGTGGTGGCACACGCCTTTAATCCCAGCACTCGGGAGGCAGAGCCAGGCGGATCTCTGTGAGTTCGAGGCCAGCCTGGGCTACCAAGTGAGTTCCAGGAAAGGCGCAAAGCTACACAGAGAAACCCTGTCTCGAAAAACCAAAAAAAAAAAAGACATCCATGGAATCAGAAACAGGAAAAACAGTATGAATTCAAGGCCATCCTGAGCTGCGCAGTGAGCCCTTGTCTCTCAATCATTATTCTTAGAAAACTAATTTTTTAAAAAATGGATAATTGTACTGCAAAGAAAAAAGATTTAAGACCTGACAACCAGGTCTCAGAAAGCAGAGACTGATGGATCTCTGTAAGTTTGAGACCAGCCAAAGCTACATAGTAAGACTCTCAAAAAAAAAAACAAAAAAAAAAAACAGCCAAAAAGAAAACTTAACACCAGATGAGATTATAGATAATGAAAGTGAATCTAGCTAATCAGAGCATTTTGGCATTTTCTATTATTTAATGTTAAACTATGTGGTATGTGATTAACCTTTTGGTTATATCATTGTCATCTTTTCCCTATGGGTTTGGTTTGGTTCCTGTTTTGAGATAGGATCTCACTGTGCTGGTCCTGAGCAGCCTGGAATTCACTGTGTAGACCAGATTGGCCTGAAATCGGAGGTCTGCCTGCCTCTGTGTCCTGGGTGCAGGAATCAAAGGCATGCTCCACCGATTGCTGCCTCATGTAGGCTTTATTTAAGCATGGGATACTTACCAGCAAATGGATATGACTAAAGTTTGCCCTTTTTTTCTGTCTATAGTGGATCAAAATATTTAAACATGCGGTTGCCGGATGCATCATATCACTTTTGTGGTTTTTTGGCCTTACTCTTTGTGGACCACTAAGGTAAATAAAGATATGTATTTTCACCATTTGTTTACATTTCTCCTTTGTTCTGTATTTCCTTTCTAGAATTTTATGTGCACATATGTGGAGGTCAGAGGACTGGCAGGAGTCGGCTCCCTCTGTCCACCATGTGGGTCTTGGGGATCAGGCTTGGCAGCAAATAGCTTTACTCACAGAGCCATCTCCCTGGCCCTTGTTCCCTATTTTACATCAAAGATTTACTTGCTCAGTTGTTTCTGTCACTTTATAGCATTGAATACATTTCAACATAGAACAGGTTTAGTCTGTAGAGGAGTTCTTGGGTAAATACCATTAATATAGTTGTTAATGATCTAGCATAAATATTTTATTTGTTAGAATCGAAAATATTTCAGAGAAGCTAAAACATCTGAAATGGGAAGTAAAATAAACAATAAAGATGAGAGTCTTGAAAAGTGCTCGTTTTCCTCTTAACCCTGCAAGTACCCTCATGAACTCAGGCTTCAGAGTAGTGTGTGGTCATGGGACTACAGGTGTGATGGGTGAAGTAGGCTGCCTCTTTGTTTCCTCTTAGAACTGTGATCTCTGCATATGGGCCAGTTTGGGGAGGAAATGCTTTAAAGTAATGTATTGTAAGGTGCTGCTCAGCGTGAGAATTTGTTTTTGTTTTTGGGGGTTTTTGTTGTTGTTGTTTGTTTATACTCTAAAAGGTATTAGCCAGAGAGTATAAAAAAGGTGCCTTGCCTTTGGTTCGGAAGAAGCGTAGAGCCATAAGGGCGGAAATGAAGGAAGTTGTAAAGGATCCCAATCAGAATAGCGAGGTGG
Organism: Peromyscus nudipes; assembly: GCA_902168325.1. Lineage (NCBI taxonomy): Eukaryota > Metazoa > Chordata > Mammalia > Rodentia > Cricetidae > Peromyscus > Peromyscus nudipes. The sequence goes on from CABHPH010126816.1 coordinate 9,717, forward strand.
ACAGTGTAGAGAGAGAGGAAAGAAAGGCCTCTTGTGGCGAGTGCAATCCCTTTTGGGCTGGGATTTCTTTGGCTTATTCGCCCGTGCTTTTCAGCTGCAGTGTGTAGCAGCCACGCCCTAGAGGGATGGGAAAGCTGGCTGAATTTCTCAACTTGAATGGAGCCTTGTGAGTGTATGCTTGATGATAACTGGGTGCTGTAATCAGTCATTGTATTTTAACTTCTTATTCAGGAAAGTATGTTTTAGTTCATATTACTAAGTCCCTGTCCCTATGTCCTAAGATAGGGATGGAAAGGGAGAATACTGGTTATTTGGTCATCTGCTTCCTGCCTCGTACCCCTTCCCACTACCCACACTGCCCTTGTCTTCTTGTCTGTCTTTTACGGACCCCAGGGTGCATTTTAAAGTGTCTGCTCAGAGCTGGGCACAGTGAGGCTCTGGAGTGTCTTACTTTAGGGGAGTGTTGCCGTGTTGATACATTCACTTCTTAAATTAGACTCTTCCAAAGATGATCAAAACTAGTTATATATAATCCGTGCATTTTCATTGCAGACTAGGGGAAAGAAGAAAAAGGAAACATTTAACAGAGCCGGGAATGGGTTAACATTTAGATCTCTAGGACTCCTTTTCATTAGTTTTGGTCTGTTCTGGGCATTGAATCTAGACAGTCTCTACAACTGAACTGTATCTCTCCAAAAGAGTTGGGTTTGGTTTGGTTGGGGTGGTTTTTTGGGTTGGTTGGTTGGTTGGTTGGTTGGGTTTGGTTTGTTTTGTTTTGTTTTGTTTTTTTGGTTTGGTTTGTTTTGTTTTTACAGAGTCTCACTATGTAACTCTCACTGATGGACCTGGAGCTCACTCTGTAAACTAGATTAGCCTCAAACTCCAAGCAATCCACCTGCCTCTGCCTCCCAAATGATTTGACTAAAGACATGTGCCACCACACTCAACCTCTTAATTTTTTAATGAAGGGTTTCCACATAAAATACAGTAAATATAGACGAAAAAAGTTTTTAGTTTATTTTTTACTTTTATGTATGTGGGTGCTCATGGAGTCCAGATGAGATGTCAGTTCCTCTGGAACTGCCTGACATGAGTGCTTAGAACTGAATCTGAGCCCTCCAAAGAGCAACAAATGACCTGAACTGCTGAGCTGCCTTTCTAGCCCATGTTTGTTTTTATTGTAGATAGAAGTGTGTGCACCTGAGTGCATGTGAGTGCACCACGTGCATTTGGGCACCTGACGAAGTCAGGAAGGGGGTCAGATACCCTGAAACTGGAGTTTCAGGTGGTTGTGTGCTGTTATGTGGGTGCTTGAACCCAGGTCCTCTGTAAGAGCAGTAAGCTTACTTAGCCAATGAGACATCTCTGCAGCCTAACACAAATATATTTTAAAAATAATAATTCAGTTCCTGATCTGGGAAGCCTTTCTTCTTCTTGGGCATGGTAGCACACACCTATAATCCTAGCACTGTAGCATGAATCTTAAAGAGTCTTATTAATAAAATCAAACCCGGAGCCAGGTATTGGGGTGAACACTGGAAGGTCAGAGAGACAGAATAAGCCACAGCTATCTCACCTCGCTGAATCCTCAGCTGGTCTTGTTTCCTCAGACTGGATGCCCCGAGCCCTCATCCAGAATGGGTCTCAGCTGAACTGCTGCTAAAAGCCTGAAAGCTTAACCAGCCACATGCTTCTCCAGGCCAAAGGCCTCTCCAGGCCAAAGGCCTGCTCAGGCCAAATGCTTCTAGTTTCTGGTCCTCACGCCTTATATATGTTTCTGCTTTCTACCACCACTCCCTGGGATTAAAGGCGTGCTTTCTGGGATTAAAGGCGTGGATCACCATGCTTGGGTGTATCCTTGAACACATGCTCGCGCGCACACACACACACACACACACACACACACACACATGCACGAACGCACGCACACATACACATCATATATATCCACACAGAAATCTGGGCCAGCAGGATGACTGAGAGAGGAAATGTACATGCTATGCAGGCCCAGCATGCTGAGGTAGATTTCCAGATCCTGCGGGGAGGAGAAAATAGTCCTGAAGGTTTTCCTCCATCCTGTCTTCCTGCCCCTCAAACTGTGATGATAAATAACTTTTTAACAATGATATATTTCTTTTTTTTTTTAAATAATTTATTTAACTTTATTTTATGTGCATTGGTATGAATGTATCCCAGGTCCCCGGGACCTGGAGTTATAGACAGTTGTGAACTGCCATGTGGGTGCTGGGAATTGAACCTGGGCCTTCTGGAAGAACAACAGTCAGTGCTCTTACCTACTGAGCCATCTCTCCAGCCCCTGTATTTTCAAAATACAATATTTGTTAAATGACATAATTCTAAGATTGAAGATTATTATTGCTGGATATTCGTAACCTCATTCTTTCTAAGGCAGTTAATACCAAAATATCTTTCAAGGGAATTGTCCATATTTACTTTTCTCATGTTTTGTGAAACCAAGGGCTTTTCTTTCCTCTTGCTCTGAATTCATGCTTCCTGGAAAAGGTCAGATGCATTCCTGAGCGGTGTTTTGTTTTTGTAGGACTTTGCTGCTGTTTGAGCACAGTGATATTGTCGTTATCTCACTGCTCAGTGTTTTGTTCACTAGCTCCGGAGGAGGACCAGCAAAGGTAGGTTTTCCATCGTTGTTACTTAGAAATTGAAAGTGCAGGTGTTAAACATTGTTCATAGCAAAAACAAATCATATCTTTTACCATTTATAATAATGAAGAGACTTAATGCTAACTTAACATTTTTCTTACAAAAATATTTTTCTGCTCTTATTTCTTTTGATGTGATTATAGTTTCTTAGGAAGTTGTAAAAATAGTACAGAGATGTACTTTGTAGTCAGTTTTTCCCAAAGGAACCTTAGAGGTTGATATTAGTATAACCCATGATATATGTAGGTAGAGTTTTCCCATCCTGCAGCCGCTCTCAAGTAATCACTCACAGGTTTGTATTAATTACAAATGTCAGCCAATAGCTCAGGCTGGTTACTAACTAACTTACATTTTAATTAACCCATTTCTATTAATCTATCTATTGCCACGTTACTAATGACTTTACTTGTCCTCCAGCATGTCTTGCTCCCTCTGTCTCCTAGTGACTGCCATGACTCCGCCCTCCTTCTTCCCATCATTCTCTATTTGGCTTTCCCACTTAACTTGCTGTCCAGCTACCAGCCTGTCAGCTTTTTATTAACCAGTGAGAGTAACACACACTCACAGTGTACAGAAGGATGATTATCCCACAGCAGCTGTAATCCTTTATTCAGGTCTTAGCAGTGTGTCACATAGTGTGTAAGCACCTCTACAACCACGGTGGAGAGCTGACATGTCACCAGCAAAGACCTCCTGCATGTGGTGCCCACAGCCCTCTCTGCCTTATTCTTCATTCATAGGAAAAGCCTGTGAGCTTGCTATGTTCGGGCGACTGAACAATGACCCAGTGCTTTACCATTAGTCATCCCTGTCCATCAGAAGTAATTTAAGTATTACTGGCTTTTGAAAAATGAGTTGTCAGTCTACCGTCCAAATGTTAGAGCTAGCACTACACGGTTTCCATTCTACCAAATTAAAATATTCCTGCGCATGGTACTACGATGTCTTCTGACTCCACAGCACTTGCCTTCCCCTCCCCACCACACACAAGTAAGTATAGTTTTTAACAAATATGAGAGACTTTGAGGCTAGCCTATACTACATAGTGAGACTGTCTTTAAAAACAAAACGAAAGGGCAGTAGAGAAAGGGGGAAGGCAAATTTTAATTGTGTAGATTTTTTTTTTTTTAACGTATGTTGCCTTTGGCCATAGTGCCACCACACTAAAAATTTATCAAGTGCAATGATAATCATATAATGAATAGACTAATATCTTATCTTCATTTGGAATTTTTATTTACTGGAAGTATTATAGTTCCATTACTGAGTATATACATGATATTCCTATATGTAAATGTATGAGATAGTACATGTAAGTGCAAATATTACATAGAAATTCTTGTAAGTTTCCAGATAACAAATTACTGTAAGAATAGGAGGGTTTTATATCTAACACTCTGAAATATTTCTATAAACTGGGCTTATATATTTTCTCTATAACTTTCTTTTATCCAAATCCTTTTCCTGCAATGACAACATAAACTTAAAAAGTTTGTCAGGAAGCTGGGTGATGATGGCGCACGCCTTTAATCCCAGCACTCAGGAGGCAGAGGCAGGTGGATCTCTGAGTTGGAGGACAACCAGGGCTACACGGAGAAACCCTATCTCTAAAAACTAAAAAAAAAAAAAAAAAGTTTTTATCAGAGCATTGGAGGTATGACCGAGTGGGTAAGAGCATGTAAAAACCCGAGTTCAGGTCCCCAACACCCATGTAAAAACCAGGCCTGACTGTGTATGCCTATAACCCCAATGTTGTATGGTAGAGACAGGTAGGTCCTGGGGTAGGCAGGCTAGCCCACCTAGTCAAAGCAGCCAACTTCAGGATCATTGAGAAACCCTATCTCAGAAAATAGGGTAGAGGGGTAAAGATTGCTCGGTGGTTAAGAGGACTGGAGTTTGGTTTCCAGCAACCCCTCCGGGTGGCTTACAACTGCTTGTAACTCCAACTCCTGAGGATGTGACACCCTCTTCTGGTCTCTGAGGACACCTACGTTTATGTGTACAATTCTCACACATGTGCACATAGTTAAAAAAAACAAAATGTTTAAACAAGTGGAGAGCAATAGAAATAACGAAGCAAATGGCTTCCTCATGCTTGTGCACCGTCAGTACACACATCCACCATACACATCTTCAACATGCACCATTCGCTGTCGTAGGAACGACTTAATCTTCTCAGCATGGCTTCGTGGACCTTTCTCCCTAGAGGAATACTAGCTAGACTGTTCTGTTTCTTAAATGTTACAGAATACGATTACAGCTCTACTAATTATTGTTCCTTAGCTACTTGGGGCTTTTCAACCAAAAATTAAGAAGCTATGTCTATAAACTTTAATAGTTTGTTCATATTAATATGCCTAGTCACATTTAGAAGGACATGCATTGCTAACATTATATGTCTTAAATGCTCTAAAAATACTCTGCAGAATTTATATCTGTTGCTTACTGTTTATTATACTATAAACTTAGGTAAAGATGGTAGTGTCAAGTGTTATTTTTCACTAAATGTTGATAGATTTTTTTTAAACATTCTTGTCAAACCGTGCTTGGTGGTACATGCCTGTCACCTAGCACTGAGGTGGATGAGGCAGGAGGATTGTGAGTACAAGACCAGCCTGGGCTGCATAGTGAGATCATGTCTCAGAAAAATAAAAGGGAAAAAAAAAACCTTTTCCTCTAGCATTTGTGTGGTTATCGTTCTAAGAATTAACCTTTTAAAAAAGCCAAAAAAGCAAACCTTTGTCTATTTCTTCTCTTTCAGACAAGGGGGGCTGCTTTTTTCATTATTGCTGTGATCTGTTTATTGCTTTTCGACAATGATGACCTCATGGCTAAGATGGCTGAACACCGTATCCTTTTGCACAAGACTGGAGTTACCAAAGTCTGGGAGAAAAGGAAAAGCTGGCCAAATGGGAAAAGGAGGAAAGAAGTAAACTCATCGGTCACAAGTGACACTTACATTGATTTCATGTTGACATCACTAATCACTATTCAAATAAAGAGTAAAATTATTCCAAGTTGAATATTGTAGGATATCCTCAGTATTTTTCTACAGTGTTCATATTTTTAGGTTGTCCTGATGCCAGAAGACGACAAAACATTGAATTGCTTTGCCCTAGTTTTTACTGTCTTACCCAGAATTACTCTTGCCAGCTCAGTCTATACTCTTTCTTGAACCCAGCTCTCTAGTCAAGTGTGTCTCCTCTCTACTCTGTGACCTGCCTTATTCTTTTCCAGCCATACTCCTTTGTCTACTCTATTCTGCAGTGTTCAAAGTACCAGTTTCCCTGAGTAGGTTCATTAGTAAACTAACAACAGTTTACTTTGTTACACTGAGGTAGGGGCAGAAAAAGCTCCAGATTGCTTCTGATACATCTACCCCTATCTGCTGCTCACTTTGCTGGGCCATGTGTGGTCAGCGATATAAAGAAGACAAGTTCAAGACTGATTTTACAGACTGACCTGAAGGTGCAACCTTAATTCCATCAGACAGGAGTAGACCAAGAAGATACCTTGCCTAGTCCTGAATCTTTTGGAGGCTAATAAAGAAAATGTAGTCACTATCTTAGCACAGTCATAGTTTGGGACAGCAGTATACATAACACAGAAGCCAGGCATGGTAGCACACCCTTAAAAGCCTGGCACTTGGGAGGCACAGCAGGATTTCAGGGTATCTTTGGCTGTTTGAAGGCTCTGGCTCAAAAGCCAAAAGAGTGGGGGGAAAGGGAAGGAAAATGGAAAATGAAAGAACCATAGACCATTCCAATTTATAAATTTTATATATATATTTATATATATATAAAATTTTTTTTTTTTTTAAGAATTAAACTGAATTGTTTTGTTTTCAAAAGTACTATGTTACTAAGGGTAGTTGAATTGGCATACCCAGACTAGTTTGTCTTCAAAACAAACTAAAGTATCTAAACTTTCAACAGAACTTTAGCTTTGGGAGCTGAGATTTTAAGTATTTTCCTTTACTCCAGTTTCTTTAGCTGAAGGACATCATGACAGTGCTCTGACTCACATGCTTTATACAGCCATTGCCTTCTTAGGTGTGGCAGATCACAAGGTATGTTCTTCTCTTTGTTACAAATATGATTGAAAGGTCACAGCATCTGTAACTTTGGGGGGTGGGAGACAGGACCTCATGTAGCCCAGGCTATCCTAGAACTTGATATGTAGCCAAGGATGACTTTGAACTCTTGATTCTCCTACCTCTACCTTTAGGTATATGCCACCACAGAAATTAAAATTTTTAAATTTCATTTATACCTAGTACATGTCTTTACTCTTAGCACTGAGGAGGCTGAGGTAAGAGAATCTCCAATTTAAGGCCAGCCTGGGCTACATCATCAGTACTGCCCAAAAAATATATTTAAACTAATTTATCTCAGGACTGGAGAGATGGTCTCAAAATTTTGTAAATAAATTTATAAATCTTTACGGAGTTTTGAATACAATCGTATATATGTTTTTAATGAGACTTTTCTCATTTGGCTTACAGGGTGGAGTACTCCTGCTGGTGCTGGCTTTATGTTGTAAAGTTGGTTTTCATACAGCTTCCAAAAAGCTCTCTATGGATGTTGGTGGACCTAAACGCCTTCAGGCCTTATCCCAGCTTGTTTCTGTGTTTCTCTTGTGTCCGTGGGTGATTGTTCTTTCTATGACAACTGAGGTAAGAGTGAAAAGAAAAAGTTTATTTGAAAGTGGCTTAAATTAGCCTTGCTTTTTCTTTAGGGTTTTTTTGTTGTTGTTGTTTTTTGTTTTTTGAGATGTTTGTTTGTTTGTTTTGTTTTGTTTTAGTTAATTTTATTGTTTATAAAGATGTAAGTCATTACTGTTACATTTGCATATACTTCACATTCCTATGGCCCAAAGGAATTCGTGAAGAAAACTTAGTAGTCTTGATCTCAAAGATTTTAGCTCCTTAGTATTTCTAAAATTCAACAGGAGTGGGGTTTTGTTGTTAGTGCCCTGGAGAATACTAGGGAAATGTATGAATATTTTGTGACTCTTACATGTTGGCATTTTGTGCATCATACTGAGTCATGAGTGTTTGTTTATGTATAAGATGACTGACAGAACATCTTGTGAAATCTGAGCTTTCTCCCTATGGAATACTGACTGTATGCTGTGTTGTTTGTTTTTGTTTCTAGAGTAAAGTGGAGTCTTGGTTCTCTCTCATGGTGCCTTTCACCACAGTTATCTTCTTTGTCATGATCCTGGATTTCTACATGGATTCCCTTTGTTCCATCAAAATGGACGTTTCCAAGTGTGCTCGTTATGGATCCTTTCCCATTTTTATTAGTGCTCTCCTGTTTGGAAATTTCTGGACACATCCAATAACAGACCAACTCCGGGCTGTCAACAGAGCTGCACACCAGGAGAGCACAGAGCATGTCTTGTCTGGAGGAGTGGTAGTGAGTGCTGTCTTCTTCATTTTGTGTAAGCATTTGCCCTTGCTTTTGTTTTCATTCATCTATTGTGGTTTCAGGTGTCTAAGCCTTCAGTTTGGACGTGGGTTAGTACTTGCTGACAGTGGCCAGGTTGGTGGCTTAAATGTTCAAAACTTGTGTAATATTCTCTTTTTCTTTTTGTAGCGGCCAACATCCTGTCATCTCCCTCTAAAAGAGGCCAGAAAGGTACCCTTATTGGATATTCTCCTGAAGGAACACCACTCTATAACTTCATGGGTGATGCTTTTCAGCATAGCTCTCAGTCCATCCCTAGGTTTATTAAGGAATCACTAAAACAGATTCTGGAGGAGAGTGACTCTAGGCAGATCTTTTACTTCTTGTGCTTGAATCTGGTAAGATTTTTAAATATTACTGGTATATTTTTAAAGCACAATGTTTTTATTTTGAAGGGGTGTATAATTTTAGTACTTTGAAAGTTTCTGACAAAAATGGGCTAAAATTTACATTTTTATTCTTATTAGTAGCAAGGATCCTATTCAGATGAGGCAAACAGTCTTTGCAGTGTTGTGGAAATAGTGGTTTAGTATGCTGTTTTCAGTCACTACTCCAGTAACTTGTAAGAGGTGGAGCTGCCTCTTCAGTAGGGTGTCAGTGCATAGCACTGATGCTGACGTTCTAGAGCCTTGCCCACAGACATGCAAATCGAACAGTGCCTTCTAGTTTATAAAACGGATATGTCTGTATCTTAGTTCTTACGAAATACAGTTTCCAGTGTAAGTGGCAGTTCGGTAGAGTTTTAGACACATCTTCAAAGACAGTTTGGGTGATTAAAGGTTAAATTCTTATGATTAAAATCTCATAATTCCCTGTTGTAATGTATCCTCAACATGCTCCTCCCATAATGTTTTAAACCTTTTTAGCTTTTTACCTTTGTGGAGCTGTTCTATGGCGTGTTAACCAATAGTCTAGGCCTGATCTCAGATGGATTCCACATGCTCTTTGACTGCTCAGCTTTGGTCATGGGCCTCTTTGCTGCCCTGATGAGTCGATGGAAAGCAACCCGGATTTTCTCCTATGGGTAGGTATGCTGTCAGAGCACTCGGTTTCTTTGGTGCGGTGCAGAGTCCATTTCAGAAACAAAATTCTATTACTTCCAATAGAGATAATGTCAAAAGTCACTCTTATTTCATTTGAAGTTAATGGGGATTGGGAGCTACACATGTGATTCATACTGAATGGCAGTCAGCTCAGTATTATTCTTCCTAACACACCTGTTTAGAAGCAAAGAGGAAAAAAATACCACCTAAATCATTTGTGTTTCTATTCAGCATGTTTCTTTGAGAGCATGAAATATTCATGGCCATTCACATCTTTTTGTTAAAAAGATACTTAAAATTTGAAGTGAGTATATGAAAATATCCTCCCATTGTGCCAATAGTTCAAATGCCAACATCTCTTTTTCGTACAAGGTGTTTTAGTAAGACTTACTCTAGCTGGGTGGTGGTGGCACACACTGTTAACTCAAAGAAACCCTGTCTCAAGGGGGGTAAAAAACCTACTTTAAATAAACCCACCCTGTAGCATGAGTCTTATTAATAAAATCAAACCTTAGCTAGGTATTGGGGTGAACACTGGAAGGTCAGAGAGACAGAATAAGCCACAGCTATCTCATCTCACCGGATCCTCAGCTGGTCTTGCTTCCTCAGACTGGAGGCCTCTGTGTCCTCATATCCGAATGGGCCTCAGCTGAACTGCTGCTTCTTGAAAGCCTAAATGCTTAACCAGGCCAAATACCTCGAGTTTCTGGTCCTCACGCCTTATATACCTTTCTGCTTTCTACCACCACTCCCTGGGATTGAAGGCTTGCTTTCTGGGATTAAAGGCTGTGTCACCATGCTTGGCTGTTTCTAATGTGGCCTTGAACTCACAGAGATCCAGAGGGATTTCTGTCTCTGGAATGTTAGGATTAAAGGCGTGTGCTACTACTACCTAACCTCTGTTTAATATTGTGGCTGTTCCGTCTCTGACCCCAGATAAGTTTAAGGTACACAATATTTTGGGGAACACAATACCACCACACCACCCCTTATTGGTTGCTTTTATTTTGGAATTCTTGTGTTCGTGTGTGTGTGTGTGTGTGTGTGTGTGTGTGTGTGTGTGTGTGTGTTTTGAGTGTTTGGCTACTTGTATGTGTGTGTAACATATGCATGCCTGATGCCCACAGAGACCAGAAGAGGCAGTCAGATGCTGTGGAACTGGACTTACAGACAGTTTGCAGCTGCTGTGTGGGTTCTAGGAATCAAACTTGGGTCCTCTGCAAAAGCACCAAGTGCTCATAACTTCTGAGCTATCTCTCCAGACCCAGTTGAAAAGTGAATGAACCAAATACACAAATAATTTTGGTACAGAACAAAATGTGTGCCATGAGAGGTATGGAACACATCAGAAATTTAGAGAGGGAGAGGTTATTTGTTGCTACAAAATTAGACAAGGCTTTTTGTAAGAAGGGCTTTGTATATACAAAATTTCAATAAATATATGTTTGGAATGACTTTTGAACATAAATAATATTTTTAAGTTTTGACAGTCTTACATTATTATTTACTTAGTAGTGTGAAAACCTGGACTTGTTTCCTCACTTATTATTACAAGTTTATAATGTTTATATTTTTAAAGTACTGGTTTTTCTTTTCTAAAAAGTATTCTGTTTTTTCAGGTATGGCCGAATAGAAATCCTCTCTGGATTTATTAATGGACTTTTCCTGATAGTGATAGCTTTCTTTGTGTTTATGGAATCGGTGGCTAGATTGATTGATCCTCCGGAACTAGACACGAACATGTTGACAGTAAGTCTTTTTCTCAGCTGTTCCACACCAAGGCTTAACTAGTAGCTGTTGACCTAGGGTAGTTTTCATTTTGTTTAAATCAACAGAATGTCCACTCTGCTACATTGGCTCTCTTATGCACTGCTTCATTTTCTGTGATTTGTTTGTTTTTGTTGTTGTTGTTGTTTTATCAAGACGGTTTCTTTGTGTAAACAGCCCTGACTGTCCTGGAACTCACTTTGTAGATCAGGCTGGCCTTGAACTCACAGAGATCCACCTGCCTCTGCCTCCCAAGTGCTGGGATTAAAGGCGTGCACCACCACTGCCCAGCATCATTTTTCTGTGATTTTTGGTAACTACTTTACCATGGTGTATTAAATGAAAAATTTCTTAAACAAATAAATCCTAAAGTTTTAAGTCATTTTTAAGCAGGCTATGGTGATACATGCCTTTAATCCCAGCACTTCAGAGATAGTCAAGAGGACCCTAGCTATTTTATCACATTGCATTGTTTTGTTGGTTTGTTTTTTGTTTTGTTGTGGTTTTTTTTTTGAGGCAGGGTTTCTCCTTGGTAACTCTGTCCTGGAACTCACTTTGTAGAGCAGGCTGGCCTTGAACTCACAGAGATCCACCTGCCTCTGCCTCCCAGTGCTGGGATTGAAGGATATGACACCACCGCCCGGCTTACGTTGCATTGTTATAATAGTTCTATTTTATCACTGTTGTTGTTATTTGTTAGTCTCTTACTGTGCCTGACTTATACTTTATCATAAGTATGTATAGGTAGAACACAGCATATGTAGATGGATTTGGTACCATCCATGGCTTCAGGCACACATTGAGGTCTTAAAACATATGCCCCAACAATAAACAAAGACTGTTGTGTTTACATTATTACTGCAGGCTTTTAGAAATTAATCCTGCTGTGTAGTGGTGGCAGGCTATTACACAGAGAAACCCTGTCTCAGAAAACCAAAAAAAAAAAAAAGGAAAGAAAGAAGGAAATTAATCCTTTTCTCAAATACCTTGGACAAATATTAGGTTATATTATAAAACATACAGGTTTCTTTATGACTTAATAAATGTTTTCTTTCAGGACTATATTTTTAAATACCTGAAGGCATTTGTACAATGTTAGAGATAAAATCAGAAGAATAAAAATTGTGCGGATTTTCCCCAATAGAGGATATGACTATTGTAACAACTTTTCCTTCTTCCTGTACCCCGCCCTATGCATGTTGTTTCTTGTAGCTGGCACGTCCCTCCTTCACTCCGCCCTTCTGTTTCCTTTGAGACGTTGCTGGCATGTGTCTTCGGTTAGGATGCTTTCCTTTAACCGAGGCCTCCACTGTTCCCCAGGGTCTCCCTCTCAGCATCCCTGTTGGATCTTATGCATTCTCCTGTTAGCATCTGACTGGGGTTGTGTTTAGTCAGTCATTCTTCCACAACTAAGATGTGTTTTAGATGTTGAATTGTGTATCATTAGCTCTTTACTGCTGGCAGTTGAGTGTTTTATTATGTGTGTGGGTGTCTTGTCCAAATGTATGTCTATATACCATGTGCCCCTGGAGGCCAGAGAGAGCATGGGATCCCCTGGAACTGGAGTTAAAAATGGTTGTGAGCTACCAAGTAGCTACTAGGAAATAAACCTAGGTCTTCTGGAAGAGCAGCCAGTGCTCTTAACTACTGAGCCATCTCTCCAGCCCTCTAGTGCCTGACCTGTAGTAGAAATCTATATCTCAAATCACTGAAAGCAGTTTGGAGTTTTGGTTCAATTGTACTAAGGATGTGCCTGTCTGTCAGTTTTGAGACAGAGTCTCACAATGTAGCCCTGGCTCACCTGGAATTCGCAGAGATCCACCAGCCTCTGCCTCCTGAGTACTGGGATTAAAGGTGTACACTACCATGTACTGACAGAATTTGCCATTCTCTATCACTTTAGAGTGAATTCAAATACTTGTACCAGTTTTTTCTGGTATTTGAAAATTAAAATGATCCTACGAAAATTTTTTACTCGGGGAACTTAATGAAGTTTACTATGAAGTTTTTAAACTGTAAGTAGAAAGATATACAGCTATGTAATAACTTCTAAGTAGCAGCTTTGTTTTCTAAGGTTCAAATTAAAGCTTGCCTTTCTCCTTTTTGCTAGCCAGTCTCCATTGGAGGGCTGATAGTAAACCTCATTGGCATCTGTGCCTTTAGCCATGCCCATAGCCATGGCCATGGCACTTCTCCAGGACACTGCCACTCCTCTGATCACGGCCATTCCCACCACACTCATGGACACGGCGATCACGGTCACAGCCACGGCTTCACAGGCGGAGGCATGAACGCAAACATGAGGGGTGAGTCCTTAGGGAGTCCTGGCTCCTTGTTTTTACTGAATACTGGTCTTCTGCTGTCACCGCTCTAGAGGTGCTGGGACCTGGGAAAATGGAGCCAGTAATGAGGCCCAGACAATTTACACTCCGAGGGTTAAGACAGGTCACATGAGTAAAGTTCTCACGAGTTCAAGATGTAGACACTCACAAGGACAAGCCGCACATGACAAAAACATGCGTTTCCATAGAGGCATGTAAAGGATAGTTTAAACATTTAATTGAATAACAGCAGCAAGCAATAATGAGTCACCTGAAGTCAACTCACTCCTACACCTGGGAAGAACACAAAAACAATTCTGTTTTGAAGAAACTGAGGTCACAAGACTTTTTTTGTCTTGTTTTCTTTGAGTTTTCTCAGAAACATTCGGAATTCTCCTCACACAACTCCATTCATGGACCACGTTTTGAAATTCTGGTACAATTATTACTTAGGATTTTTGTTGTTGTTTTGTTTGTTTTGTTTTTGGAGACAGGGTTTCTCTGAGTAGCTTGGCTGTCCTGGAACTCGCTCTGTAGACAGGGTGGCCTGCCTCTCCCTCCCAAGTGCCGGGATTAAAGGCATAAGCCACCACTGCCTGGTTTATTCAGGATTTTTTTTTAAAGGAGAATGCTAAGAATATAGCTCAGTAAAGGATACTTGCCTAGTGTGCCCAAGGCTCCCAACACGAAAGGAGGAGGGAAGCAGGGACTATAAAATGCAACAATGTGGATAAACCTGGAGGGCATGATGCTCAGTGAAATAAGTTCATCACGGAAAGACAGTTTTCTCAAAGTTCTACTTACACATAATGAAACTCATAGACTCAGCATGGAGCGCTAGCTAGGGAGGAATGTAAGTAAGGACAGTCATTGGTCATTCAGCCTAAAGTTCCCATTAGTGAGTAGTTCTGAAGATCCGCAGTCTGTGAAACCTTGTACCTGTAGGTCAATAATGTATTATACAGTGAAGAGTAGGGAAGAGGACCAATCTTGTGTTGTGTTCATTCCACAATAAAGCCGTTTAAAAAAAAAACGAAAATGAAAGGGCTAGAGAGATGTATCTCAGTTGTATAGCACTTAGTTGCCTACCATACATACAGCCTTTGCTGTACACTGTGCATAAATGTCCATGTTTAAATAGATTGCTGTAGTTATAGTCTTTCATATATAGAGAGAAGAATATTTTGATTGCAAGGGAAATACTTAAGTAATCCATTAATAAATTTTCATGACTGACAAAGCAAGAAATGTTTGTTGTACTATAAAAATAATTGGGTTGTATTAATAATCTCTTTTGGTATTGATTTGTTTATGCCAGTTAGTAATTTGGGTAATGTCAAAACTTGGCTCAAGCCAGGTGGCGGTGGTGGCACAGGCCTTTTTAATTCCAGCACTCGGAAGGCAGAGGCAGGCAGATCCCTGTGAGTTCGAGGCCAGCCTGGGCTACAGAGTGAGTTCCAGGACAGACTCCAAAGCTACACAGAGAAACCCTGTCTCAAAAAAAAAAAAAAAAAAAAAACTCAGTTTTGTTTTGTTTTGTTTTTTTGTGTTTGGTTGTTTGGTGGGGTTTTTGTTTGGTTTTTTGGTTGGTTTTTTTTTTTGTTTGTTTTGTTTTTTTGTTTTGTTTTGTTTGGCAAGGGGGTTTGAGACAGGGTTTCTCTGTGTAGCCCTGACTGTTCTGGAACTCACTTTGTGAATTGTAAACTCCACCAGCCTCTGCCCCCACAAGTGCTCGGATTGAAGGCTTGTGCCACCACTGCCCAGCACTAAAAATAGGGTTTTTTTAACTAGTTATATTACTTTTTTAAAGACAAGATCTTACTGTGTAACATAAGATAGCTTTGAAATATATGTATATTTTTTAAAGACAGGGTCTTACTATGTAGCTCTGACTGTCCTGAGCTCTCAAAGACCTGCCTTACCTTTTCCTCTTGAGTGCTGGGATTAAAGGTGTGAGCCGCCATGCCTGGCAATAGATAAAATTAAAAATAAAAATATAATAAAAGGGGGGGCTCATCAGTAGAGCTCTTGCCACCACATGAAAGGCCCTGCGTGCAGGGGAGAATAACAGACGTGCTTCAAGGGTGGCTTTCAGGAAGCCTTCACAGACAAGTGCACGTGAAGACCCAGCACAGTACTGTGTGGTCCTTGCCTGCATCCTTACGTGTCTGTCCTCTCGTTCCTTGACAGTACCCATGCTTTAGTCACTGAAGGGCCAGCCGCTAGCAAGATGCCTGGTACTGATAGGGATCAGCAGTACTGCTAGACTGGGTAAAAGAGCTGAACTAGATGAATTTTAGGGATCAGCAGTACTGCTAGACTGGGTAAAAGACCTGAACTAGATGAACTTTCGTTGCTTATGTCCTTAACATTTTATTTGTAGGTGTATTTCTCCATGTTTTGGCAGACACACTGGGCAGCATTGGTGTGATTGTTTCCACAGTTCTTATAGAGCAGTTTGGATGGTTTATTGCCGATCCCCTGTGTTCTCTTTTTATTGCTGTGTTAATATTTCTCAGTGTTATCCCACTGATTAAAGACGCCTGTCAAGTCTTACTTCTGAGACTACCACCTGAATATGAAAAAGAGCTACATATTGCTTTAGAAAAGGTAATTTCCTCACTACTTTATCCTTTAAAAATAGCACTTAAAGTTGAATAAATTGCTCTAGCAAGTAATAAGCAAGATATAAATGAATATAACACAGTTTAGCTTAAAGAACATAAGTAAAATAGATCGGGGCTTAGTGGCTTAAGTTTGTAATCTCAGTTGCCCTGGAGAGTGTGATAAGATGACCATTAAGGCCAGCCTGGGTAACTTAAGTGAGACTGTCAGAAAATAAAAAGAGCTGAGGATATATATAGTCCAGTGATAGAGTACATACCTACATATCCAGACTCTAAATTCAACCCAGGACTACAGGAAAGGGGGAGGGGGGAGAGGAGAAGGAAAAAGGGGTGAGACAGAACACAGTCAGGAGCAGAAGAAACGGAAAGATTCTGTGTGATCTCAGTTCAGTTGTTTGTCGTTAGAATTTTGTGTGTGGTTTCTTCTTGTCTCTTTTCAGTATTACTTAGCATACATGAGCAGGGAATGGTGGAAGATGTGATCCCAGCACTTGAGGGAGGAGGGTCAGAAGTTCAAGGCTATCTTGAGCTACATGACCCTGTTTCAAGAAAAAAAGAGGCAGGAAGCTAGGGAGATGAATCTTCCCTTCAGTTTCAGGGGATCTGACACCTTCACATGATATACATGCAGACAAAACATAAATGCACATGAAATAAAAATAAGTTATTAACAACAAAATAAAAACTTGAAGGGGTTGGAAAGATGACTCAGCAGTTAAGAGCACTGGCTGCTTTTCCAGAGGACCCAGGTTCAATTCCCAGCATCCATGTGGCTGCTCCCAACAGTCTGTGTAACCAGTTTCAGAGGATCCAACACCCTCTTCTGGCCTCTGAACACCACATGGTGCACAGACACATGCAGGCAAAACACCCATACATATAAAAGAAAAACAAAAATCAATACTTAAAAATTAAAATAACAAAAAAAATGTTTGATAAGCTTTCCCCACTTAATATATCGAAGAAACATTTATGCATTTGGGGGGGGGGCGTGTTTCAAGACAGAGTTTCTCTGTGTAATAGCCCTGGCTGTCCTGGAACTCACTTTGTAGACCCAGGCTGGCCTCGAACTCACAGAGATCCACCTGCCTCTGCTTCCTGAGTGCTGGGATCAAAGGTGTGCGCCACCACGCCCAGCTACATTTATGCATTTTAATAGCAATGCAATATTACATATAGTGAGCCAGTTTTCTGTAGTTGATAATTTAGCCAACCCTCTGTTGTTGAAAACTGGGACTATCTTTTAAATCCGTTATCTTTGTAACAGTGTGTATGCGCACTCGTTATCAGTGTAAAGGAAGCTATAGTTCAAAAATATGCTCAGTTAATGTTTAGAATAGGCGAAATAGGTTCTCTATGTCGTGAATAGCTTATTACAAACTGTCTGTATCCTTTTTATTTCTCTGGCCGCACCCTGATTCCTAGATCAAGTAATCTGTATATACTTTATAAAACTCACTTGTACCACCCCTCCGCCTACTTCACAGATACAGAAAATTGAAGGATTAATATCATACCGAGACCCTCATTTTTGGCGCCACTCTGCCAATATTATAGCAGGAACAATTCATATACAGGTGACCTCTGATGTGCTGGAACAAAGGATTGTACAGCAGGTAATTTTTGTTTATGATAACTCATTTATAAAATTCTATACACTATATGGCTTAGTAGTCATTTACGCTTTTAAATTATCAATCTTGCTGGACATGATGGTGTTTGCCTTTAATCCCAACACTCAGGGTCGCAGAAGCAGGCAGAACTCCATGAGTTCCAGGCCAGCATCTCAAAACCCTGTCTCAAGAAGAAATGTACTAACTTCATTATTCTAAATTCTTTAATTTTCTGAATTTAACAGGTTACAGGAATACTTAAAGATGCTGGAGTAAACAACTTAACAATCCAAGTGGAAAAGGAGGCATATTTTCAACATATGTCTGGCCTAAGTACTGGGTTTAATGATGTTCTGGCCATGACAAAGCAAATGGAGTCCATGAAATACTGTAAAGACGGTACTTACATCATGTGACATGTGCCTATGTGCCACAACAGTGGAGGTGAATGGCAGAGTTTACAGACAAAATGGAAGTTGCACATAATTGTACAAAACCTTTTAAAGCTCCCTACTGTTGGATTGAGGAGTCTTTTTTAAAGAAAATTGAAATGCAGAATGAAGCATTAATTGTACAAGAAAACTATTTGTTACTGTTTGAATTATGTATATAAGAATCTTAAATATGAATGAACATGATGTAATTGTATCACATCATCTTCAGAAATGGACACATAATGATGGATTCTGGTGAAGACCAAAATTTTTTCTGTGCATTTACTTTCTATCAGAAAGCAACTCTACTGTAAATATGTATTTACATGTTTATTACAAAGACCCAGATGAAGTTTTTAGTCGATTTTTTGCATATCTGAAGGACAAAATGGGAATAAAATTCTATATTTATGGATTTTCTGTATATAAAACTGGTTTCTAATTATAACTTAAGTCCATTAAGCTGTATTTCCACTTGAAATGTAAATTATTCAAGAGAAATTTAAACCACTGATTTGAGATAAACAATGAGAATAGAGAACTATAACATAGTTCTTGATGTATTACAAGACTTAACCACTCTGTTAAATAAATCTTTTTTATTTTGGTAGTATTTGCAGATGAATAATTGATTAGGGTAAAGAACTTACACTGAGCTGTCGTGTGTTCGCTCTTCTCTTGCACTTCCGAAGTAGAATGTCCTGTCGTCTTGTATGCATCTGGTCTCCCAGGACACTCTCAGCCCATCAATCCCGACTCTTCCTGCCCCTTGCCCCGCAGTTGAGCAACAGGAACATAATTACCAGTTCAGCATCGCGTTCTCCCTCTGTGGTTATAACAGTTTTCTAATTTCTGGGGAAACGTACACATGTAAAAAATAACAGTAGTTTTTTCAAGATTTTAAATGAAACTTGCACATGGCTTTTGGACACTATGAAAGTGAAATATCCTATAATTACTTTCTATAGTATGTCTACCATATTTTCATTCTATTTTTTCCCTTTTTTAGTTATTCTTCTCTTCTATATTACATCCTGGCTGCCGGTCCCCTCTTCCCCCACCTCTTCTCTCCCCTAGAACTCCACCCATTTCTCTTCAGAAGAGAGCAGACCTTCCAGGGATACAACCACACATGGCATAACAAGTTGTAAGTACCAGGTGGTGGGGCACACCCTTAATCCCAGCACTCGGGAGGCAGAGGCAGGCAGATCTCTGAGTTCGAGGCCATCCTGGTCTGCAGAGCAAGTTCCAGGACAGGTTCCAAAGCTACACAGAGAAACCCTGTCTCGGAAAAAAAAAAAAAAAAAAAAAAAAATTTAAGTTACACTAAGACTAGGCACATACCATCTTATCAAGGCTGGACAAGGCAACCCAGTAGGAGGAGAATTTCCAGTTTTTAACTGGATGTATAAGCTAAAGAAACATGATAAATATGTGCAGTTTTATGACTACCAAAGAATGTTGTCCAGTGCAAACTTTAGAATAGTTTCTTTACAGTAGGAATTTTGATTAAGTAGGATGATTTAGAATAGGTACTGTTTTCCTATCATGATGGCAGACATTTTAAACCATATTTTGTTATATGAGGGGTTTTAGAAATTTGGTATAAGTTACTTTGGTACTCTTCTCTCTGCGTGTTTTGGTCCAGAATTTTCAGCACATATTAAAATCTTAAGTGGTGGGGCTGGAGAGATGTCTCAGCAGTTAAGAGTACCAGCTGTTCTTCCAAAGGACCTGGCCAGCGTCCTACACAGTAGCTCACATCCATCCCTAACTCTGTCCAAGGGGGTCCAATGCCCTCTTTTGTTTCCTAGGACACTGTATGCATGTGATACACTGAGACACGCATTGGCAAAACATCCATACATAGATAGATACATAGATACATTGATAGATAGATCAGACAGACAGATGACAGATTATTTTCTAAAAACAGGATTTCTTGGTGTAGCCCTGGCTGACATTGAACTCTGTAGGTAAGGCTGGACTGGAACTCAGAGATCCACCTGGCTCTGCCTCCAGAGTGCTGGAATTAAAGGCAAGTGCCGCCACCACCTAGCAAAAAAATTTTAAGTTAAAGAAGTCTTGAGTGATGAAAAAATAATTACATGTTAATTTTTTGGTTTTGGCTTATGACTAGTGCTTTATTATTTTTCCCCAACATTTTTAATTATTTGATAATTTCGTACAATGCACCCAATCACACTCACTTCTCATTCCTCCCCAGCTCACCCTTGTGCCCCCCCCCCCCCCAAAAAAAATACACCAAGTCCAATTTGTGTTGCCCATATACTACCATTGGGGCATAGTCAAACTCCCAGTGGCCAGCCCCTTAAAGATAACTGAGTCCTTCCCCACCCCACTCCTGCCAGAAGCCATCAACTGTGAAGAGCTACATTTCACATGTTTATCACAGTTTTTAAGAATTCTCTTCGATAGCTCCCTGTCTGGACTGTTTCTTTTTGTGGAGGTGGAAAGGCACAAAGCTACACAGAGAAACCCTGTCTCGAAGGAAAAAAAAAAAATTGGGGGGGGGGAATATTTATATGCTGGACAGTGGTGGTGGTGCACGCCTTTAATCCTAGCAGTCGGGAGGCAGAGCCAGGAGGATCTCTGTGAGTTCGAGGCCAGCCTGGGATCCTGTAACTTGGGATGAAAGTGTGTGGGAGGGCCCTACTGAAGCTGAGAACTTTGAACCCTCAGATTCTCAAGGCTCGATCTCACCTGAAGAAGTAATTATACTACCCTCAGCTCCACCCCACATCTTAGAGAGGGTAGGGGTCATTATTATAGGAGGTTGGAGGCCAGATTGAGAGAACACTCAGAGGTCCGGATGTCCTCAGTGGCGTGAGGTACAATTTGGTGTAGATGGTAGTGATTGATATTCTGTCACAATGCTATCTGTAAAGGGCCTGCATTCTAGAAGATCCCAGTCGTAACAGAAAGCTGAGTAAGACAGGGTCAGAGACGCTTGGCAAATTTAAAACAAGAGTCTATGAGTAAGAGTAAAACAGTCACAGTGGCTAGAAGTGCCACCATAGGGTGATTCCAAGAAGACTAGTAAGTATGACAGTAGTGACTATGAGGTTGAGAAGGAACATTATCCGTCCAGTCTAGGGCCCAGCAATGTTAGAGGAAGGGAGAAACATGGGGTTCATAACTCAACGTAAGCAAATACCCCAGGCTCTGGCTACTTGTTGGGGGAGGTATTTAAAGATAAGTTTCACGGGGGCTGGAGAGATGGCTCAGCAGTTAAAAGCACTGGCTGCTCTTCCAGAGGTCCTGAGTTCAATTCCCAGCATCCATATGGTGGCTCACAGCCATCTATAATAGGATCTAATGCCTTTTTCTGGCATGCAGGTATACATGCAGAGCACTAATACATAAAATATAAATAAAAAATAAATAAATAAATGAGTGAATGAATGAATGAATAAGAGGGCTCATTTATTTAAAAAAAATAAGTTTCACACAGTTTCTTTGAGAGAGAGAGAGAGAGAGAGAGAGAGAGAGAGAGAGAGAGAGAGAGAGAAAAGAAAGGTCTCCAAGAGAGTCATAAAAGGACATTTGAGCTTTGGGTGTGGAATTCTCTTGACTCCGGACAGGTGACCCCATAACAGAGCATGCATCTTTGCATCTTGACCAAGCAGGATTTGATAAGGTCTGGTCCAGACAGCATCCAGAGTCATTTTGGCCTGTGGGAAGATTTTAAGAAAAACTCAAATCTCCTGGGTTATATAAAGAAGTGACCCTGGAAAGGTATATCAATACCTGGGCTGTCCTTATCCTAGTATTCAGTGACAGCCTTAATCTTCCTTGGATAGGACTCTGAAATGGCAAGGCCTTCCACCTGGTCTGAGACATTAGTTCTGAGAGTGTGTGTAGAAAGTATCGCCTGCAGCTTCCCATCCCAGGATGACTGCAGCCTGAGACTTCCTCCCCTACAGGGACCCTCACCAAGATTAGCTAACCTGCCTCCTTATCCTGATGCATAGAATAGACCTGCTGAGTTTTCTGGCTGCTGCAGGTGCATCACCCTAAGAGCCTACATTCCACCAGATCCCAGCTTTGCTGAACATATTTCTGTTGTTGATTCATTATCTGTGATCCCATCGGGTCAGTCCCAAAGCCATGCATGTCCTGGCAAACATGACAGATTCCAAAAGGACCATTCCTTTAAGTGCTATTTCAATGTTAGCAGGAGCCGGGGGTGGTGGCTCACACCTTTGATCCTAGCACTTAGAAGGCAGAGGCAGGCAGATCTCTGTGAGTTCAAGGCCAGCCTGGCCTACAAAGCAAGTTCCAGACGGCCAGGGCTACACAGAGAAACTTTGTCTCAAAAAAAAATCAGCAGAGCTGAGTGAGGAGTCTTTTCTTTTTTTAGCCCTCTTTTTATTTTAAGATTTATTTATTTATTTATTTATTTATTTATTTATTTATTTATTTATTTATTTATTATGTATACAGTGTTTTGTCTGCATGTATGCCTGCAGGCCAGAAGAGGGCACTAGATCTCATGATAGATGGTTGTGAGCCACCTTGTGGTTGCCAGGAATTGAACTCTGGACCTCTGGAAGAGCAGCCAATGCTCTTAACCTCTGAGCCATCTCTCCTGCCCGAGTCTCCTTTTCTTGCCGGATGCTCCCTAGTCCGAAAGCCTGTCTGTGTGACTTTGTCCACCTCCCAGAGACCAGATAATTCCAAAGGCAGTTGGAGACAGCAGACAAAGACTTCAGTTCAGAAGCTGAACCAACTCTGGGGCCAAGATGTAGAGCCTAGTTATGGTTTAGATGAGCCTTTCTATCCTGTCTCTACCTGGAGAGCATGGGACGCATCAGATCGAGAAGGAAGACACAGGCCTGAAATTCCAACATGAATATTTCTTGGCTGATGACAGTTGACTTGGCGGCCCACAGAAAAGGTGCTTACGATCATTCTAGAGGTGGTATGAGACCTCAAACTCACTGTCTCAGACTGTGTGACAGGCACTGTGCTTGAAAGACAGCGATTTGAGTGACTCCCCAGAGCCTCACCTTGTCTTACTATCCTAGCTGTAACTGCAGCACGTGTTAGGAGCAACCTGCAAGGCTTCTAAGAACTTGACATTCCTGAGTGCGGGTGGTGTGCCATGCGTGGTTCAACCTCGGACCCTGTGTCCAGGTTTACATTCACAGTCCTCACTGGTAACTCCAGAGCACCAGACCAACTGTTCTCAACCGAGAACTTCTGGTAGGTAAAGCTAGACTCCTAAAGACCTGATTAAGAGCTGTGTCTAAGGAATCCCAGAATGTAAGAGCTTTTAGGAAAAGGGAAGGATTGGGAAAGTCTAAGCTAAGCAACCTGAGACACAAAAGGGGAAGTTATGGCAGAGAGATAAGCCCACTCCTGATTCTCCTGTGTTCTGTACTTCACACCAGACTGCTGACTAGATCAATGGTTGGCTTGCTGGGTTGTGGTGGTATTGTGTTCCCCAAAATATTGTGCACTCTAATAAACTTATCTGGGGTCAGAGAACAGAACAGCCACTAGATAGACATAGAGACCAGAAAATGATGGCACACACGCCTCTAATCCTGTCACTTGGGAGGCAGAGATCCATCTGGATCTCTGTGAGTTTAAAGCCACACTGTAAACAACCAGACATGGTGACTCACAACTTTACTCCCAGGAAGTGATGGCAGGAAGCAGAAAGGTATTTAAGGAATGAGGACCAGGAACTAGAGCTGGTTAAGCCCTTCACTGATCCTGTAAGACACAAAACGGTGAGAGGGGCACCACCAGAACATTTGAAGACAGCTGTTTGTTGCTGCCCTGTTCCTTGTGCCAGGACCTTAGGGTTGGAGAAGCTGTAGCTCAGTTGGATGGATTAAATGCATTGGGTTTAATTGGGCCTTGAGGCAACAGGCACCAGGTGGCAGCATTGAATTGCCAAAGGCAAGGTGATTGAAGTTATCATAATGGGCAGCATAGACAAAGCAATGTCCATGATGGCCTGACCCGTCATGGTCGGCACAGGCAAAGTGATTTGTATGGTGACCTGACTCTATGGGCCTTTGGTGCTGGCTAATCAAGCAGAGTATTTCCAGGCATGAAATAGATAAGCCTACTGAATTTTTGCTGATAAGAGGAAAAGTTCTTAAACAAATGAAAGAAAGCTTACATTGGATTGTGGCAAAAGGGAATCTCAGCCCATGAGCCAATTTCTGGACTTGAGCCATTTCGCAGACCCAGAACCCCTTGAATGAAGGGTTGGCCAGGTCCCCCTGATGAAGGGCCTTGATGAAATACCTAAGAGTTTTACTATTAGCCTTTCCCTAGTCCTTCCTCAGAGGGACCTACAGCCTTTTGCAAGGGTATCTGTGTATTGAAGAAAAGGAAACAATTAGACTTTCCAGGGTCCATTGGATACTGGTTCTGAATTGACGCCAATTCTGGGATATCCCAAGAAACACTGTGACCCTTCAGTTAAAATAGGGGCTTGTTGCTGGGCAATAGTGGTGCACGCCTTTAATCTCAGCACTCAAGAGGCAGACACAGGTGAGTTTGAGCCCAGCCTGGTCTACAGAACGAGTTCCAGAGTTCCAGGACAAAAAGGGGGGGGGGACTTATGGAGGTCAGGTGATTAATGGAGTTTTGTCTGAATCCTGACTCACAGTAGGCCCAGTGGTCCCAGAACTCATCCTGTGGTTATTTCCCTAGTCCCATAATGTATGATTGGGATAGATATACTTAGAAGTTGGCAGAATTTTCACGCTGCCTCCCTGACCTTTGGGGTGGGGGCTATAATGATTGAAAAGGCAAAATGGAAGCCTTCAGAGTTGCCTCTGCCCTCAAAGCCAGTATCACATTCCCAGAGGAATTGCAGAAATTAGTGCCACCATCAAGGACTTGAAAGATGCAGGGGTGGTGATTCCCACCACATCTCCCGTTAACTCTCCTTGTCTGGCCAATGCTGAAGATAGATGGATCATGGAGATGACAGTTGACCATCAAAAACTCAAGTAGTCATCCTGATTGCAGCTGCTTGTGTCAGAAATGGTGTCCTTCCTTGAGCAGATTAACACATCTCCTGATACATGGTATGCAGCTATTGATCTAGCAAATGCCTTTTTCTCGGTACCTGTCCATAAGGACCACCAGACACAATTTGCTTTCAGTTGGTAAAGCCAGCAGTCTATCTTTACTATTTTACCTCAAGGATAGATTAACTCTCCTGCCCTCTGTCATAACTTAGAAGAGATCTTGATCGACTGTCTTTTCCACAAAATATCACATTGGTCCACTATATTGATGACATTCTGCTGACTGTATCAAGAGAGCAGGAGATATCAACCACTTTGGACTATATAGTAACCCTATATGCACAGCAGAGGATGGGACATAAAGCCAACCAAAATTCAAGCACCTTCTACCTCAGTGAAATGCTTAAGAGTTCAGTGGTGTGGGGCATGCAGAGATATTCCTTCTAAGGTAAAGGATAAGTTATTGTATCTGCCTCTCCCCTCTGCCCACTCCCAAGAAAGAAATACATTTGGTAGGCTTATTTGGATTCTGGAGACAGCACATTTCACACTTGAGTGTGTTACTATATAGCCCACATCAAGTGACTCGGAAAGCTGCTAGTTTTGTGTGAGGCCTGGAACAGGAGAAGGCTTTTCAACAGGTCCAGGCTGCTGTGCAGGCTGCTCTACCACTGAGTCCATCTGATCCAGCAGACCCGATGGTACTTGAGGTCTCAATGGCAGACAGGATGCTGTTTGGAGCCTTTGGCAGGTCCCTATAGGTGAATCACAGAAGAGACCTTTGGGATTTTGGAGCAAGGTCCTGCCATCATCCGCAGACAAGTATTCTCCACTAAAAGACAGCTCTTGACCTGCTATTGAGCCTCAGTGGAAAGTGAACATTTGACAATGGGCCACTAAGTTACCATGCGACCTGAGCTGCCCATCATGAGCTGGGTGTTATCTGACTCACCAAGTCATAAAGTAGGATGTGCAGAGCAGCAATCTATTATCAAATGGAAGTGGTACATATGAGATTGAGCCTGAGCAGGTTCTGAAGGCACAGGCAAGTTACATGAAGAAGTTGTCCAAATGCCTATGATGTCTACTCCTGTTACAATGCCGTCTGCTGCCAAGCACCTATAGCCTCATGGGGTATGCCCTATCATCAGATGACTGAGGAGCTGAAGACTAGGGCCTGGTTTACTGATGGTTCTGCATATTATAGAGACCCCACCCAGAAGTTTACTACTGCAGGATTACAACCCCTTTCTCGGACAATGCTGAAAGACACCTATGAAGGGAAATCTTCACGGTGGGCAGAACTTCAAGTAATATACATGGCATACA
This sequence comes from Peromyscus nudipes, assembly GCA_902168325.1. Taxonomy (NCBI): domain Eukaryota; kingdom Metazoa; phylum Chordata; class Mammalia; order Rodentia; family Cricetidae; genus Peromyscus; species Peromyscus nudipes. The sequence goes on from CABHPH010126816.1 coordinate 36,023, forward strand.
TTTTGTTTGGAAGGAGAAGTGGTCAGATATGTGATTGTTCACTGAGTCATGTGCTGTAGCCAATGAATTGGTTGGATGGGTCAGGGACTTGGAAAGAGCATTGGGTGGTGTGAAAGAAAATGGCCCCCATAGGGAGTGGCACTATTAGGAGGTGTGACTTTGTTGGAGTGGGTGTGGCCTTGTTGGAGGAAGTGTGTCACTGTCGGGGAGGAGGGCTTTGAGGTCTCCTATGCTCAAGCTCTCAGTGTGGCACACAGTTGCTTCTGCTGCCCATGGATCCAGATGTAGAACTCTCAGCTCCTTCTCCAGCACCATGTCTGCCTACATGCCACTATGCCACCTGCCATGATGATAATGGACTAAACCTCCGAACTGTAGGCTAGCCCCAATGAAATGTTTTCCTTTAAAAGAGTTGCTGTGTTATGTACGATAACAAGCCATGTGTTTTCACTTCAGTAAACATGGTTGGTGGCCCCAACGGCACAGGATGTGCTTGATCATGTGTAGATAGGATGTGTACTTGGTGCTAATTGGATGAGGATGGGACGTACATAGCCTTGTGCATTTTGCCTTTATAAGGCTCTGTCTAATGTGATTCGAGGCCATTCTCTGGGAATCTCAGGCATGGACCTGACCAGTGTCCATGGTCCTGGTCAGTATTTAATAAAGCTTGCTTCAAGCCAGGCGGTGGTGAAGCCAGGCGGTGGTGGCGTACACCTTTAATCCCAGCACTTGGGAGACAGAGCCAGGCGGATCTCTGTGAGTTTGAGGCCAGCCTGGGCTACCAAGTGAGTTCCAGGAAAGGCGCAAAGCTACACAGAGAAACC